>PVKB01000772.1:443036-517575 GCA_004027205.1 Ctenodactylus gundi
AAAAAAAAAAAAAAAAAAAAAAAAAAAAAAAAAAAAAAAAAAAAAAAAAAAAAAAAAAAAAAAAAAAAAAAAAAAAAAAAAAAAAAAAAAAAAAAAAAAAAAAAAAAAAAAAAAAAAAAAAAAAAAAAAAAAAAAAAAAAGAAACAAAGAAAAGAAAAAAAGAAAAAAAAAGAAAAGAAAAAATTGGAAATAAGTCTCTCCATTTTGTTAAAATTTCAGTATATCTTCCATAGAAAGAAAATCTAAAATATGTATTTAAGGTTTAATTTTTAACAAGGACATCTGCTAATCATAAAGTCTAGATGGCTAAGGTTATTCAAAGTAAACACATAATTTCCATTTTATTCTCCAAAATATCACAGTACAGCCAGAGCCTGTTAACCTATACCTTATATTTAGTCGATAACATTTGTAAATTAGTCAATAATAAAATCACTTAACTGAACGAACACTGCATTCAATGTTAAATAATGTTAATTGAAATAAATCAAACCCAGAAGGTCTATCCATTACCTGTGGATATTCACATATGAGAAGCCCCAAACCTAAACAATTTTAAGAGCAAAAAGGATTGATAGATAATAGAAAATGGGGAAGTAGACTGTGTGGAGATGGGGAGAGAGTTTGGAGGGTGGAGATGATGAAATGGAAGGATGCTATGGTTTGCCAATCAGTATTTCTCTTTTGACTGTAACAGTGCTAATAGTTAGAAGGCTTAAGTACAAAAAGAAGTGTTAAGCTGAACTCATGTCCCTAGAGAAAATGAAAGCAGTCTTGTGCAGCTGGGGATAGTCACCTTACAAGTATGAAAATGAAATTATTGCTTCAATATTTATATCTCTATTTTTCTGAGTCTAGTCTAATGATTCATTTAACACACTTGTAGTCCCTGAGATAATATTGAAAATCTGTTTCCTAATTATGCCTCAGTTCTTGCATGGTATTTAAACTCCAGGGCATCATATATTATAGATCTACAGACGTTATTACTTGAAAATTAACCCCTTGTTTTCTACAATTTGCTCAAGCTGAATGCATATTTGGATAATATAATGAAATATTTTTATTTTTCAAAGCATAAAACTGTCAACAAATCATTTTGTGCTCCATGAACAAAACTGTGACTCTAAAAATACAAGATTGTCTCTTAAAACAGTCTTCGAATGAAGCACAATACATTAAATAACTGCATTGCAGGGTGGCCTTCAGATTTCATATGTACTTTGTCAAGCCAAAGGAATTCAATTACCATTATCTCCTCGACCCAGAAGACAATTAAAAGACAGTCTTGATTATAATGATCCATCCATATGTCATCGCTGCCCTTTAGAAGACAAGAGTCAATTACAGCCACCCCACTTCACCACAAAGTGCTCAGACTGGCTGTAGATTTATGTATGCCTTTGGACAAACATGAAAATGAGAGTTATTTCCTGCCATCCCATATTTTTAATTAAAAAATTGTTGCAGACAAAACACTTTTACAAAACTGCAATTTTTCTACTAATTGGAACATGAATATTCTGCAAAGATCAATTTCACACAGTGGTACGGTGGCTGCGTTTAGGTCCTCTTTCAACGCTCTGCTAAAATGTAAGTTTAATAACACTCCAGAGTGAGCTGTTTAGCTAAATCTACAAGAAACGTTGTCAACTCACCTGCTTTCAAATATTTACCTATGTTTCTCTCTGTTTCATTAGAAATAAAAATCTGAATTAATTAAGCTATAAAAATGACAAGAGAAAATGATGCTTTAAAGTCATAAAGCAAACACTGATTCCTTTGGAAATTGAGAGACTTTTTTCTATTGACTTAAACACCTATTGATTGTCTTACAAAAGAAAACCTGGAGAACCTTTTTTTTCTCTAGATTAGAATAACTTGGTGTTTGTTTTATAGGTGTTCAAAGTGTTTACAAATAGCAATTTGAATTGTGAAATTTTTATTATAAAGCATATGATCTGAGTGTGAAGATTAGAAGAAAAAAATAGTATACTGCAATCTTTCCATCTCAAATTATTGTATTTATAATCTTTCTTTCATTTCTCTGTCTTTCTCTGTACCTCTCTCTCTCTCTCCTTTTTTGTTTCTTCATTTATACCTGTCTTTCAATATATATTGTAATTTTAATTCTCAGAAATATCCTTTATCTATTGCTATACTAATTTAATGATACAATTGAAGTATATCAATTTAATTTTTTCTGAAAATCAATACTCAGAACCAATTACCTTTTCTGTGGCTTAAGTCTTCTAAAGGAAACACACACACACACAAACACACACACACACACACACACACACACACACACACACACACAAACACACAAGATTTTTAGCTTCTCCAAAGACCTGGCCAAGGTGGGCCTGGCTACAGAGGAGACCAGGCAAAGAACATATAACCTAATGCCTTATGATGGCTCCACTTGCCCAGTTCAATTAAAAGACCATTTTTATCTGTTTGTGTGTGTTTTTTAAATAAATGTTTCCTAACTGATCACCAAGTTCTGATGTAACTTTCTTTTGGGAAAGCAGGATGGGAACTAGTTAGGAGAAGTTTACTGGGGGGATTTTACATGTCAAAGAGAGAATCTTCCCCATTTTGAAGGGGTAGAAAAAGCACACAGAGAGGGAAGTTAAAACTTCTCTGAAAACTTAATGCTTTATGTAAGTTAAAGGCAGTCATGGCTCTAGAAAAATTTCCTATGCTGTAGATAGAAAGAAAAAATAAAGAACAGTGAAAAAAAAACAAGTAAAAAAAATTCTCAAATGACAACACAAGATTTTTTCCCCCATTTTATGGATATACACAAATACAATACATAAAGTTTGCGTTGGTCTTGAGTATTTTGTGCATATACGTATAGAGGCAAAATTACAAATCTTTCCCCTCTTCCTTTTTGACCCTCCAGTTCCCTTATCCTCCTCTCCAGTTCCCATTATTGCCCACAATAAGTTCTATGAAATAATCGAGATCTGGGTTTCTTATATTAGAGAAACCATTTGATATTCCACTTTCTGCTTCTGACTCACTTTACTAATCACGATGGTCTCAATTTACATCCATTTACCTATAAAAGCCTCCAACCTACTTGTCTTTAAATATGCATAGTATTCCATTGTGTATAAATACCAAAATTTATGTATCCATTGGTCCATTGATGGGTATTTTGGTGTCTTCCACATTTTAGCCGTTGTTAGTTGTGCTGCTGTGAACAGGGCTATACATGAATCTCTGTTATATGTTGTTTTTAACCTTTTTTGAGAAAATTACTTGAGGAGTTATTGCTCAATCAAAGGGGATATTTATTTCGAGTCTTTTGAGAACCTTCCATACTGCTCTCCATGGTGTTTGTGCCAGTATACATTCCCCCCAGCAGTGCAGGAGGGTTCCTTTTTTACGCACAGCCTCGCCAGCACTGATTGCTGTTTGCGTTCTTGCTATACACCTTTCTCTCGGGAGTCAGTTGATATCTTAGTGTATTTTGATTTGTGTGACTTTAATGGGTAAGGACGTTGAACATCTTTTCATGTATTTATTGGCCATTTGGACTTCTTCATCCACGAACTGTCTATTCATTTCCTTTGCCCATTTTTCAATAAGGTCTTTGATTTTGAGGGACTTACTTTTCTTCAGTTCCCTGTATGTTCTGGTTATGAGCCTCATATCCGAGGTATTGGTGCTGAGTAATTTCCCCATTCTATTGTTTCTCTTTTTACACTGTTGAAAATTTCCTTTGCCATGAATAAAATTCTCAATTAAATGTAATCCCAATTATTAATTCTGGGAGCTTTTTTTTCTTTTTTGCTTTTGGTGTCTTATGAAGGAAGTCTTTGCCCTATATCTTTTAGATATTTGCCTACTTTGTCTACCAGAATGTTCAGTGTTTCAGTTTTAATACCTAGGTCTTTGATGCACTCTAATTCTTGTGCATGGTGACAGATGTGTGTCTATATTCATTCTTCTGCATGCAGATGTCCAGTTTTCTCAGCACCATTTGTTGAAGAGCCTAACTTTTTTTCCCAGTGTCTGCTTTTGGCTCCTTTATTGAAGATTAGGTAGTTGAGGTTATTTGAGTTTGTCTCTGCATCCTCACTGCTGTTCCACTGGTCTACCTCTGTTTTTGTGCCAACACTGTATAGTTTTTACAACTATTGCTTTACAGTATAATTTGATGTCTGGAATTATAATGCCTCTGACAACATGAGATTTTGAAGAAATTTATGATGATAACACAAATGAGCAGATATTGGAATTATAAGAAAATCAACTAAAAGAAAGGCTGTATTTAAGAGCTTAGTGCTTACTAGGAAAAAAAATTGGAAATCTCTAAAGAATTTAAAGCTGGGAATAAGCCAGCCATGATGGGGCATGCTTAGGATCCCAGAACTCTAGGAGGCAGGAGCATCACATCGCATAGCACAGGCTGAGCATTTAGCATATTAGCAAAAAGAAAAAAGAAAAAGAAAAGAAAATAGTGAATTATGAATGATCACTCTGCCTATAAACAAATCAGTGTGTACTGGATGAAAGGTTACCTGGATAAATAATATTTTTAATGCTCTCCTCCACAAGCAATTTCTCTGCTTCACTAAAACACTAGCATATTACAATTAAATCACTGTACATACATTAGTTATATTTGCTCTCTACATATATTAATATAATATGCAACATACATCATAAAGTCAAGAGATACATTTAATTTTGTTAAATCCGTTTGTTTGAATTGCTGTTTGATAATAAGGTACAAAGGGAGGCATCAGATGTGCTGTTTGAAGCTATTTCTTAATGGTTATTTGAAGCTTGAGAATTGAGACTTCTTTTCTCACCACACATGTGTGATTACCCTAATCCTTGAAAAGCCAAGTGGACATGCTGCTTTTGTCCCGTGAGACATGATTTTCCATCACTTGTACCATCTGAGATTTGCATTGATTCATAGATTTCATTATCACTAACCCTACAACCAGCGAGAGTCTGGAGAATTGTCCTGAGGATTTTTTTAACGAGGTTAGTGCAGACCTTAACACTTATTTAAAAATTCAGACTCCACACTGTTATTATTTTGTTATGTATGAGCATAATATGCCTTTGATTGATTAAAAATTGATAATAAAATTTGTGCCACTGAGTTATATTTCAGGGAATTCAATTAGGTCAATTAAACTCATTATCATGTTGAAAAGACAGCATGTTTATTTTGCTGTATATTTTTTGCATTACCTAGTAATACATTTGTGTGGCCATTTAATGGTCTTCTGAATGACTTTTGGGTACCCCATTGCTAAAGAAATAATAACCATTACTATATCAAAAAGATTGAATTATTTATATCTCTCTGATCTTATTCTCTAGTACTATACCTCCATGTACAAATATAAAAATATTATAAATTTCTGCTATAACTTCTCAAGCTTATTTTAGCAATAATTTAAAAAATTAAGTAAATATCAAATTTAAACAAAAAAGAAGGAAATGTATGTAAAGTCTTATCAGTAGTATTTTTGATTAGTTTTATGTGGCTTTATTATTTTAATCAACATTCATCTGTGCTTTTCAATTAATTACATAAGAATATGGTAATGTCATAATTAAAACTATGTAGCTATATTTTACTCAACCTTAAATTATATGTTTTCAAGATAGAACAGAAGATTTTTGTATTTTATGTAATGCAATATAAAAACTAAATGTTTCCATAAATTTTAATCAATTTTCTTATAATTCAATATAACTATGACTACCCATTATGTTCCCAGTAAAGTTTCAGCGATGTACCTATTATTAGTGCACATTTTGCCTCTTCATGTTAGTGAGTGAAATACACTTACACTATTCACAGATTCCCAAACCGAAATTACACTAAATATGGCATTCTAGGTAAACTATACTGATGTAGAGAGATGAATGGGGACACAAAAAGGTTGTGTAATTTAACATTTTATTATCAATTACAGTATACTGCATGCCATTTAGAAGAAAAAGCAAAAATGTGTTCGAGCTATGTTGGCTGAGGCTCCTTTTTTTACCTGAGACTGTAAATTTTCTAAGATTTATGCAAACATGAACACCTGGCTTCCTTTGTCCATCAGTTCTTTGCCCATCCGTCAATCATAGATGAAGAATATTTTTTTAAAAATTGCCTATATACTGAACTTGAATAGACATTTTTCTTGTCAGCACTCTCTAAAGGACATAGTAAATAAATTCTTATGTAACACTTGTGTTAAAATCTTATAAATGATTACCATGTGCAGTAGGATGGCTGTAGTTTATATGAAAATACTATGAACACATGATTTTTATAAGGGATTTGACTGGCTCTGAAGGTTGAAATGTGCAAGAGATTCTGCAAATGCCAGGGTACCACTACAGAAGGTAAGATAAGGTGTCTCAGTTAGCTAGCAGCAGAAAGAACCTGCAAAGGTAATACTCCTTCATCTGGTGTCTTTTGATAGGTTTTCAACTGTGCTAGGTAGATGATACCCATTCCCACCAAGAAAGGCAGCTTAACGCACTGAGTGCAGTGACTCCAATGTTAACCTCATCCAGAAGCATTCTCATAAGCAAATATATTCAGAGATGACGTCCTGTCTGGGCACCTCATGGCCGGTCGAATTGACATTTATAATTGATCATCACAGAACTAAACTTTTGTGCTTGAAAATAAGAGCAGTAAACATTTAACTTTGTCCTCTGCGTTGGTAGCTTAGTAACATGGGTGAGTTAGCGGCCATTGCATAAATAAAAGTCATGGGAGGAGGACAGAAGAGTTTTGAAGCACTGACTACAAGAATCGAATGACTTTTTTTCTGGAGACGAAATATTCTGTAACATAACCTTGAGTAAACAAGGGCTAAAATTTTGTCAAAACACTCTTTTTCTTTTAATTTTGTATACCCTCAGTAAAGTTATGAATTTTACAACAATGATTTATGAGTAAAACTCGTGTGCAGGCTTGGTTTGTGTTTCTGTGACCTGAGATGCGTACAGATTCAGAGACCTAGTGTGGTGGTCTGGATCTGGAACGTCTCCCCAGAGGCTCCTGGGTTTAGAAGGTGATTGGATTGTGGGAGTTAATTGGACGTTTTGGGCTAGTCTATGAGGTTCATGCACCGTTAAGAGGTGGGTCCTGGGGTGGGGGTGGTGTGAGTGAATCACTGACGACGGTATGGCACTCGAGGATATTTTCTTGCCTCATCTCCCCTAGTCACAGCTCCTTCCTTTCTTGACGCCTCTCTTAGTTATTTATTCTTTGCTGGGACCAAATACTCAACATCCACAATTTAAGGTAAGAATGGTTTATTTACTGCACAATTTCAGAAAGTCTCCCACAATTTATTCATGGGAAGCCCACAATGGTGGGAAAACGTGGCGGAGGCTGGAGAGCTACTCACCCCGTTGCAGACAGGAAAAGGAAGGAGAAGAAAAATGAAGCCTAGCCAACCAGATAAAGGCCAGCGCTGTCCTAGAAAGAAGCTGTAACAATGTCTCTCCTTCCTTCCTTTCTTCACTCCATTCAAGCTTCCGGTTGACACACCCATGATGGCGGCTCCTCCCTCACTTGCTGACCCCACGAGTCAACAATACACACTGAAAGCTCTATTCTGGGCAAACCTTCAATCTCAGCAAATTAACACAATCTCTCCAAAGCAAACCTCAAGCATCAGCCCTATCCAACCAGGCCCCACCTTCCGACAACACTTAGATTCACAGTTGTCCTACTATGTCCAAAATTCATGAGGCTGTGTGGGACAGTGCAGACCCAAAGCATAGCAATGCCTCAGTAGCTGCTCTCCACCACACCCTTCTGCCGATACTATTACTGGTATCTGACCATGATCTGACTGAGATCTCTGAAAGGTGAGCCAAAACAAACCTATCGTCCCTTAAATTGTGGGTGTATCGTGTTATGTCTCAGCAAAGGAAGTGACTAGGAAGGTTTGACATTTGATTTGCTCTTTTTCTACGTCCATATTGAAAATTTTACTATTTGAGCAAATTCCCCTATTTTCTTGTTTACTGGACACCTCAAAATTCTACAGCTAATCCTCATTTTCACCACGCTTCCATAGTTGCAATTTCCTTGTAGCTATGGGTAACCTTGATGATATGGGTAGAATAACAGTACCTACATGTAATCTGAAACGCCTCTCATTCCTAACATGCAAATATTGTCTCTCTGTTTGGAAATAAATGCATTTAATATGGTATGATAATTTTCTTATGATATTGAGAAAGAAAACTAATCAAAACACTATGACCTCACTGACTAGAGGAAGTAAGAATTAGGAAATAGACATAGGTCTTAAAATTATTTGTATTTAACTAAATGGCCTTCATCTAAACCTCATCTGATAATCACACTTTCTTGCTATTTTAACTTTTTGTGCAGTAATTTATTATGGAACAAATTGGTTTAAAATTACTTAAAGAACAATAAATTAACTGGTGTAAATTCACTAGAGAACAGCACGTATAACAAATAATGATCTGTTGAGTTTTTTAAAAATATTGGATATTTAAAGGGGACTGTATGATTTACTTAGCTACCTAGCTTTTCTCCTGTGAGTATCACTGTTACCATCACCATTATTGTTATCTTTTCAGGAATGGGGAGAGATCCCAGGGCTCCTTTCCACTGAGCTGCAACCTAGCCCGTTGTCTTGGTTTTGCTTTTGCTTTCTTTGACCAAGTCTCATTTGGTTTCCCACACTAGTGTCTTTCTCCACCTCCTGAAACGCTAGGATTTTTACCCTGTTTCTTCATACTTGGCCCCAGATATCATCAAATCATAGAATATTGTACATGTGATTTAGGATCAAATACATGCATTTTAATATATGAAGTGTTTCACATTCACAATATAAGAAGTGTAAACTTTATCAAAAACTTGATCTGTCTAATAAAAAATGTAAATGTATGTAATGTGCATTAAACTTCTTGAGAATCATATTAGCTATATTGTGGGATCCACATGTGTGCACATATTTTAATAACCTATTGAAATGCATTCCGTACACAAAGTATAAATCACAAATATATATCCTAAGAGATTTTCATGAAATGATCTCCACAGAAAGAAGAAATATTACAGTTAACCATGATGCTGTCTTGCTCACCTCCCAGTCATTAACGCCCAGCAAAAGCTGACATCCATGTCAACTTCGAATAACATGGAGCCCTACACCTGCTTTTGACACTGGTAATCTAAAGAAAATAAACTCTAAAGAATATCATGACGGGGTGTGTGGCTGGATTTCTGTGCTTTCCTCTTTATTATGTCTGTGATATTCAGCCAAGCTCTTTGGAGTGGCAATTGTTAACCCATTTTTTATTACCCAATGGTATTCCTCTGAATACAACTAAAATTTGGTTACGGTTATCTATCTTTGGCCTTAGCACAATATCTAAAACATTTTAGTTTTTTGTAATGATTATTTTAGAACATTCCAGTCTGATGTCCTCATGAGTACAGTGTAAGTTGGACAATTCATACCGTTTTTAACACTTTATCTCGATGCAGTTAAATACATTTTGATATAAATATAGAATAAACATTATCTTGATCTGAAATTTTGCCTGAAGTATTTTCAATCTGGTCTATTTAAATATAAGGAAATTTTTCATGTATATTAAGTACAGTCCAGGGATTTTGATACATGCTAAGTGGTTTAAAATATTAGGAATATTGACTATTATTTAGTAATTACAGTGTTTTTGAATAGTCATCTGTGGCGAATGCTTCTCGTATTTAAAAACACATAAAAATATCCTAAAATGTTCTTGTTCTAATATTTTTACATAAATAAGTGAGCAAAGTAGACATCAACACATTGGAAAATAAGTATATTCTTTGAATAGTAATCATTTATCAAGCTGATATTTTATATTCTATTTTTATTGAATGCCACACAGTTTCTTGGTACAATAAATCATGACAATCTTTCCCAAGGTTCCCTGCACTCCACTAATGTGTTTTCTGATCAGGGCACTTAGTGATTGATTCTCTGATTAGGGCATTCATTTATTGTTTTACATTTATTTGAGTATTAATTTCTGAGATCACACTTTTGACAACTTTTGACAACTTTTATTCTAGACACTAGAGATGCAAATATTTCTTGAAGGATTTATTCATTAATGTAATTAACATTTATTGAAAGTTTAAAATTGTATTAGATGCATCCAAAGGAATAGTAGGATATTTATAAATAAAGACACATTTCATATGAAGATTTTATTGTACTCAATGTTGAGTTCTGGTTGAGTAGAAGATTTCAGACTTTTTCTGTTGTTTACATTTTATTTTGTCTTTTTTTTCCTGGTGTTGACTGTATTAATGGAGCAAGCATTGAATTAGATTTAGAAAGCAAGCATAATTGGGAATGTGCAAAGCTCCTCTGAAAATTAAAAGGACGTGTTAGAATTTGAGATTGTGTAGCATGTCTTCTAAGCCTCTGATTTCAATGATCAGGATTTGCTGTATTATATGCTTATGTCTTGCATAACACTTTAACCGGAGGTCGGAGAAATTTGTGTGAAAACTCAGACAGGAGTTCTAAATGCTATGAAACCTGTTCCTCTCCTCCAGGTGGCAGAGGTGAAAAAGACCTACCTGTGTGGTTGCTCTTTAAAAGCCTCCGTGTCTTAAAATAATCGCTGCAGCTTTAAGCATCCTTTCAAGTAATGGAGAAAATATTTCTGGCAGTTTGTAAAGGAAGGGGATTAGACCAACTCATCCCAGCTTAGCCATGTTGGCATAATGAGCCTTACCTCACAGGTTCTATGAAATTTACCCACTGCAAGAGCTAGGTTTGCAACCATTAAAAAGCTGGATGTAGTATCAGCTCTTATTGAATTTAATACTACCAGGCTTCTTGCTTTTAGAGAGGAAGATAGTAGGTCTGAGAATATGAGACCAATCTCAGTGCTTGCTCGTTACCTAAATGTGAACTCTTTCTCTAAATATTATCTCCTCGTACCCTTCAAATACTTTCTAAACGTCTGGTACAATGGTGTGTGTTCAGTGAATTCATTCATAGGTTCATAGTTCCTGTATTCTGATGAAGAGCATCCTTGAATTGGCTTCCGCGTCTGTTTTATAATTTACCCTTTATTGTTCTCATCTTCTGTACTACTATTTATGGTTATATATTATTACGATTCATATTATAAACTCATTCTTATCTGTATTGTTCTATGGCAATAGCAATCTGGAAAGAGGTAATCACAGCTTCTATTCAATATTGGAAATCTGAAGTTTGAGGTTTTTTTCAGGATAACGAATGGTTAATGTTTGACAAAATGAGGATATCTAATTTTTCTAATGTGTGGTTCTTTAGGGAAATATCAGTATCATAGTAAAATGTGATTGTCTTAGACCTATTGTTTGCTCAGATTATATTTCTATTTTAATTTACACTGATTCGTGGATTGGTGCCGGAAAATGCTAAGACATGATCATTTTTAAAATTGATTCTAAAAAGTACTACTTTACTAGTTTGAAAGAAATGTGGATAAAGGAGATAATTGTAACTTTTTACATAAGGGTATTTCAGTTGATACTACTTTCTGATAGAAGATAAAAGGGGAGGATGACTCAACGGATAAAATGCTTGCTCAGCAAGTGATAAGTCCCTGAGATCAATTCTCTAGCACTACATAAACTGGACGTGGTGGTGCATGCCTATAATCCCAGCTCTTGGGAGGCTGAGACAGGTGGATTGCCTTGAGTCCAAGGTCACCGTGGGCTCCACAGTGAATTTAGGACCAGCCTGGGCTACAAAGCAAGACCTTGTCTCAAAATAAATAAATACATTAGATGAGTTTGTGTTTATTTGCCCCTGTAGACATATGTTATGATCAAAATACTGGATGAATATATCATTTTTTAAAATTATGACAGTAAATGACATACTGTTGTTGGCTCCCCCTCTCACTCTCAATTAGTAGCAGTAATCATATTTCATGATTGATTTTATGAGGTGTGATCAGCCCTACAGTGAATGAGGGAGCCAAGTGTTTTCCAACAGATAAGCCAGGCTTGTAAGAATATCAGGGTCTGATTCAGTCTACAGTATTCACAGAATTTGGCACTGTGCATCTTCTGGCTCTTCTGCGAAGTCAAAATGACCATGAAGAGTACAGCTCTGAATTGATTCAGACCATTGACAAAGCCACACAGTGCGACAAAAGCACTCTCCAAATGTAAGGGAACAAACGCAATTACAACAGTTATGTATGCAAATACAATTGCACATGTATTTATATCATATCTACTAAATAAATAACACGAGTTTAAGAATTAAATGTACTTGAATCAAAACTTTGGAGTGCCTCTTGAGGTAGAATTAGAATAGGTGGACAGACATAAGGTGGTTTTTACATTTTTTTTTCACCTACCTATGTATTTATTGTGTCTGCATATTTGTTGATTTTGTACACCATGCTACATGCATTTTACCTATTATATGACAAATACCGTAATTTTTAATACTTATCTAGCGAATACAAGTTTTGTGAGTATGCTTCTCAAAGCTGGTAATTCTTTTATTTTATTTTTTTAAGTTTTTAAACACACACACACACACACACACACACACACTCACACACAGAGCCATGTACATTATTTATTTAGTTACGATTTTCTCCTTTTAAACACTTAAATTTTGCCAGCAATTTATAGTGTCATGAAAGATATGCTAGAATTATGGTTTTTACCTGTTTTTATTTAACTAGAACTCAGAATCAGTATAAATTTTATCTTAAAAGTTTGTCACTTATGGGTTAAAACTCTTACTCATTATTTTTGTTACACAGTAAGCTGTGAGAGTCAGTGGCTTTAAAGCCTATGTTATATTTAGCTAATTTCAGATAGAATGCGGTTGGCTTACCAAATCAAGGCTACCTTAAAGTACAGAACTTTATTAAATCGCAATACAAATGTGTGAGTTAGGACACTGGGATGGCTCTAAGACACTTGCCTGTATTTCAAACATCAAGTAGAAATTTCCTCATTGAATAGTTGAGACACAGTGGGTTAACAGAACTGACAAGGCTTAGTAGGACCTAGATGGTGAACAGGCACCTTTACATCTAGCTTGGACATTCGGATAAAAAATATCACTGTCTGATGGTGGGGAAATAGAATTTCTCCTTACTTAAAGAATTCCAAAGTCACACGGCAGGATAATGACATAGATTCAGGGAAAAGGATAGAATTGTAGTCAATAATGCAAAACACTACAGATTCCAAGGGAGATCATCTCATATAACTGAATAATGAAACTGAAGAAGAACCACACCAAAGCAAAATGAAGGGAAAAAAAAGGATAGAAAAGCCCTGGATTTGTGTTGCTTCAGTTCTTCATAAATAGGTTACACTTTAAATAAGAAAAATCAAAACACTAAAAAGATTTTTATGAACTATATCAATGAGCTCTTTACAGTGTATACTCTTATGGGATAAATTTTTGAAATATTTTCATTTTTCCATTTGCTAATAATTGAAATTTTCAGGAAGGTGAATGGTAGATAAATATTTTAAAAGAAACTGAACTCAGTTTTCTTTCTTTTTGCTGTCATCTACTTGCCTCGAGAGGGGTAGAATTGTCTGTGATACCTACCCTACAGATATGAGGGGACTCCGGCCACTGATCATTAGTGTCTTATCTTTGAGTCTGTTTTATTTTTTAAAAGAATATTATAGTAACAGCTGAGGAAATAAGGTTTTTACCTACCTGAATATTGTGTAAAATAATGGCATCTGATATATTCTCATTTGGAAAATTATTATTTTCCAAGTTCTGCTCATTGGACTATGCTGGTTTCTTTATTAAAGTAAACACTAAACGATATGCATAGTAGGTATTGGATTAAATAAAGATTGGAATTATACCACATTAATCACTGTCTTAGTTACTTTCTACTCGTGGAACACAGAGAAGGGAAGGTTTATCATATGGCACACTTCAGAGGTCTTGGTCCATTCACTGTAGACTGGCAATGGCACATGGCTTGGTGTAGAGCTCAGCTGGAGGAGAGCTGTTCACCACTAGGCAAGACAGGAAATAAAGGAAGAGAAGTCTGCTTTGGACAAGAATATATACCATTTCACTTCACGCTTCCCTCCAATCAAGTGGTGCCTACTAATAAAACAAGAGTTCATCAATGGATTAACCTACTTGATCCTAATAATCTCTGAGAGGCTTTTGCCTTCCAAATACATGAGGCTTTGGGAACCTCCTACATTTAAGTCATAATGTCACTTTCCCATCAATGAAACAAAATGACAACTGCAACCAGATCAAGTAGTCCAAGACCTTTATATTCAGCTTTGTACACTTTTAGGACATGGGCAAGATATAGAAAAATTCGTTGCCACAAAGAAACATGCATGACCTCTAGTCTATCTTCCAGTAGAATGCCTTGTTCCCAGTGAAAATTTCATGAGCCTGGTATTTACTGTTTGCATTCCTGTCAACGTTCTGGTCATTGAATTCTGACCAAATGACCCATTTGGGTCAAAGCAAATATGGCACTGTTAGAAGGTTTGCTAGCCTGTGCTTTCAACCTTTCAAAGCTTCTGTGGCCCAATTCAAAGGCTATTGGACCACTTTATGAAGTATAGTCACAGCAACAGCTCCACTCCTGGTGCTACCTATATTAGCGCTTTCCCAAGACCAGAATAAAATACTTGACACCTGGTTCGCAGGTCTCAGAGAATTCAGTCCATGGTCGATTTGTTCCATGTAAGAAGAAAGATGTGTATTACTTTAGGTTCTTAAATAGGCAAAATTCACAGAAATTGTAACAGGAAGGATCAATTTGGAAAGCATACAAGTATGAGGACAGAGAGAGTCCAAGCAGCCTACAGGTGCAAGAACTGGAGAGTGTGATGGTTGCTAAGCCACGAGGTAGAACACCAGTCCAAGACTGCAGGACAGCCTGTGACAATCTGCTGCGGATCTCAGTTGTTTGGAGAACAATGGTGAAAATCAGAGATTGAAGATCAGCAACTGAAGGCTGGTGATGAACAGACAGGTGCAAATTAAGACTGAAGTGAGTCTGTGATGAAGATCTGCATCCATAGACAATTGCAAAGGTGAGAGCTTTCCCAGAGGAAAAAGCTGTAATGATCTTTCTTGAATTCCCAATTGGGATTCCAACATCCGGGTGGATATTCTTCCCTCATTGGCTGGCGCACAAATCACTCACCCTCTAATCCAGGCTGGTTCCTAGTTGCCTAATATAGGCATGGCTCTTAATTGCCTCAAATTGACAAAATCTCTCCAATGGTCACAGCTTGTCACCCCACCATGCAAGGGAATACAAAATGAGAACCAAAATACATTCTTTCAGATTTTGTGCTTTGTGATTATCCACATTTCTTTTGCAAAAGACAGACCTCTGAAAGCATGACACTATCTATCTAGATACACACACACACACACACACACACACACACACACACACACACGCGGTCTTGCTCTGTAGAAAAAGCTGCACCTGAATTCACTATCTACTCCAAGATGACCTTGAACTCACAGCAATTCGCCTACACCAGCCTCTTGAGTGGTAGGATTATAGTGTTCAATCATGCCTGCTTATTTGGTACCAGGGAATGGAACTCACAGCCTTGAGCTTACCAGGCAAGTGCTTTAACCACTGATCTATTCTTCCAGCCATCGTTTAATTTTCGTATGTACATTAGCCAGTTTTTCACTATTCTAATGAGGTAGTAGAGATAGACTACTTATGAAAGATAAGAAGGTTGTTCAGTTCATAGTTTACAGTCCAAAGTTCAAGAAAAATGAACATGTTTTTCTGGTATCTTGTAAGGGCAAGATAGTACACCATGGTGGGAGAACATGTAAAAGCAAGCAACCGTCTCTTCACCACAAAGATGAAAGAAATGACGGGCCCAGCTTCGTTTTGTCTGTAGCAACTTTTTCTTTCCTGAGCTGATTCAGAGTTCTAGGAGACATATCTTAATCCCTTCTGAGGACGGACTTGAATTGGCCTTCCAACTTGCCTTACCATTCAGCAGTTCTAACAGCATTAAATGTAGCCACCTGGATAACACAGCTCCAGCACCTGTATCCCTGGAGTATACACAAACCATATGCAAAGCCTAGAATTAGGTATGTTCACTCTAAAAATAATTACTGTAGCAATGCTTTCTTTACAATTACACAGAATAATAAAAATAGATAAATAATAGAAAAATGCATGTAAATATATTACTATTTAGCATGCTGTATTTTTTATGTAAGGCATTTTTGAGTCTCAGCCATCTTCCAGGATAATTAATAGTAAACATTTCTTAGTTACAAATCTATTATTTTGAATGACAGAATGTGTTTTTCACTATAAGTAACTAGACAGGATGTAGTAAGCATCTAATTGCTATTGTCTGAAACTTAATTTATAATACAGATAAAACAAAGTTCTGGCAAGAATGAAAAATGTCTTATTTTTACCCATCAGTTTTGTATATCAAATCAAGGCATGGAAAATATCAACTGAACTTGTTAATATATATGTAAATTTTATCTCTGTATAAATTTTTCTCATTGATTTTAGAAAGTGATGATTTTCCTGACTGATATAATGTGATTTATTTTATTTGACAAAGATGTATTTTGTTTCATACGCTTGAATAAATTTAGAAAAATTATTAAATTTTTATGAAACACTTGAACTATTATCATTCAAAAGTTTTACAGTACATACTGTATCATTCAAAAGTTTTACAGTACATACTGTATGTATTTAAAAATTATATTAATCTTGATATCTGTAAATACATAAGTAAAAATTTAAAAAATGAACTGCATGCAAACCACTTAATTTATTTCTTAAAACTAAAAGATTTTAAAATAAAAATGTTTTTAAGACTTTGGTCCAGAGTAGCGTTGAATATTCTCAAAGAAAAATATTTATCATTAGACAGTTTATAGATTTGTCTTATCCTGTTATTTTGTGAAAAGTACTCTTACAGAACTTAAAAAGAAAAACAAAGTGAAACAAGGTGGGTAGGGCGGGGAGGTAAAGAGAGGTGGGTGGGGGGAAGGGACATAAGAAGAGTGGGAAAGTCCTTGTCACCTTGACAAGATACGTAGGTGCACAAAATGCTAAACTTCATTGTAAACCTTAAATTTTGCACTTATACATATCAATAAAATGGGGAAAAAGGTATTTTATTTACCTGACTTGATATGATTTTAAAAGAAAAACAAAAACAAACAAAAATGTCATTTACAGGATTACGTATTAAGTTTCATGTTCCATCACTGAATTTGCCATTTGAAATTCAATGACTGCCTTAGTATTTTTAAAGATAAAATCAGACTGAAGTGGACTTTATGACATACCACATAAGCTTCTCCTCAAAAAATACTAAAATAATGCAGAATTTCAATTAACGAATCACAAAGTGCTAAAGGTAAAGACAGATAAATGCTTGATATCATTTTTACTATTTGTAATTTGTTCCTAACAATTGGTCTTTCAGATTATAACACAGATTTAGTAAACATATAGAGATGGTCGAGTGAATCCTCACTGACGTAAAGACAGAGAGTAGAAGTTAAGGAAGACACAAAGCCACTGAATTGAAAATATCAACTTAAAAGCAAAAATATTTGCCACCAGTTACGTATGACTTATTTGTGTTTTAAAAGATGAATAAAATGCTCTCATAGAGTTTGTGGTATAATACGCAACACACGCATTTATACAAAAAGTGAGTCAAAGAATTCCTGCAAGAAAGTTGATAAATGGATGAGGTAGAATTATAGTTTCATAGAAATTAGGTTGTTGCTGATGTATATAACTTAGAATTTACATGTATATCTTTCTGCTGTGTTTAGTGCTCCAGAACCCACAATGTTTCTGAGACTTATATTTGTCATCTAAATGTATTTCTTAAATTAGTTTTGAAATGCAATTGAAGAGCATTCTGTTTGTCGTGGCTCCCCAGCCTGCTGAGAGTGGTTAAATTGATTTGGTTTTTCAATCACATACAGTTGAGAAAATACAATTCTTTCTATAGTTGCGTATATTTATTTCCAAGTAAAATTATGAGGAGTGAATCTGCAGGATTGAGAAACAAAATTGTTAATATTTTTTTATGTTACGTCCAGGGTGATCTATACAAGGAAGGCAAGAACAATTATGCCGAAAGAAAAAGCTTTTCTCTGTGGATCTGACATGACACTGGAATGTCTGATTTCCTCATGAAAGTGCACGATGGAAAAGGTTTAGTTGGAAGAATTGTCACTACAGAGCATGAATAATTTGCAGTGTTTTGGACAGGAAACACAATCAGACTCGAGTAGGTTAATTATATTTTATTTCTTAGTTTGCTTTAGCTGACAAAGTAGGAGAAATCTTTTACTATTCAACAGTATTGCTATATATTTGCATAAAAATCCTGAAGAAATTATAAATGGGACATAAAGTCATGTGGATCCTTTATAACAGGCAGGAGAAAATGCAATGTTTTGATGATTCAATTTTGTTTGTATCTCACAGGACAATCAGAGAAAATTAGGACTCCTTCAGCTCCCTGTTTATTAGGAAGGGGCAGAGTCCAGACAGCTGCAGAGAAAGAGGTCTAGGAAGGAGGTCCAGCGTGATTTCCTGGGTCAGGGAGGCTGTAAAGAGGGGAGAGGTCTCCTTGGCTGCTTGCTTTGCTGTAGTATCAGAGTCCCAGGATCTAAAGTGAAGCCAGAAGTGGACTCTTAAGGGTATGGACTTCTTAGTGTGTGCATGTGCCAGACCAAGAGCCCTGTGGACCCTCACATGGCAGCTAACGGCCTGCTGAAGCCTCCAGGTTTGGCCTGAGGCAGCCAGGTGGAGACCACTGTGGTATTTTTCTCAGCGACTTCCCGGATCCTCAGAGTTATGTCTATGGCTGCAAACTACTGGTACAGGACAGGAAATCCATCAGCACTTTAACTCAGGAAATTTGAGAAGCTACTGAACAGGAAGGACAGCATGCAGGCGAAAAGACTAGAGAGGGAGAGGAAGCTGTAGGTTTTCTAGAGAACTTAAGACCTGCAGATGCAGATAAAAACAAACAAAAACAAAAACCAGAAGTCCTGTCCTCCCAGCCCCTGCTCTCGCGACACAGGACTATCTATGACTCCTTGCCCAGAAGCTGAGAGTGGACATGACTACCAAGGCCTTGGTTTACACAGCCACCATTGTTTTATACTCTTTGCACTGAACTCAGCTGGGATTTAGGCACCAACACCAAAGGGCATGTCTAGAGAGTCTTCCCATTCAAATAATACAGGAAAACGGTTTAAACTTTAGATTCATTTCAATTGTTTTCTTTAGGTACTTTGAACTTGTGCTTTTTTTTTTTTCTGGTACTGGAATGGATTTGATGTTGTTGTTGTTCGTTACCTTTTGAATTTGTTTCTTAAGTAATTCTTTCTGTCTTAAAAAAAAAGTCTTCTTGTAGACTCTGGAGATAAAATCTATCTCATTCATAGCTTTCCTTGTTTTTTCTCTCCTTTTTCTGTTACATTAGTTCATCCATTGTTGCTTAAGCGTATCTAGGGTTGCTTACGTGTTGCACTTTCTTCTCATCTGGGCTTAGAGTTCTATCTTGTTTTTTGCTATCCTGTATATTACTCTCTTTTCTTTCTCATCTTCAAAGCTAACCTTCTGCTTTGGTCCTCTTTCTACTCACCACCACCATTCTCATTAATATTTTCAAGTATTGATAAGTCACAGAGGGCCTCTGAAACTCACTACTTACTATCACGTGTCCCATATGGCAGACATTGTCCTACAAAACCTGATGTTCACTCCAGTGTCTTTCAGTCTTAGTTTCATTCATTTTTTTCTATCTCCCTTTTTCTCCTTTTTGAAGTAAGAATATCTGGTTAGACACAGGACATTAAGGCAGATTCTTTCCTATTATCACCAATAGTATAGTATTTAATAGACTTCTTTGCTAAGTGCATGGACGATTTTTATAGATACCTCCTCTAGTAGTATTTATAAGTAATATTTCTAATGTTAAGAGTGGAATGGCTATATGACTTGCTTACTTGTGGTGATATCATAATAGCTGCTACACAGTAAGGTTTACTATTGATGGAAATCTCTTGCCCATTGTCAAAGATGATACGTTAGTTATTAAGAGTTAGTATCTTTTGGTGATTTCATTTATACGAGATAAGTAATTCAGGTGTCTATTTCATTATGGACCATAGCATAGTATTGACTTCAGTGAAACCTATCATTTATCAATAAATCAAAATCAGGTTTATATAGATATATAGATTTACAGTGTAGACACAATTTTAATGTTAAGAGTAGAATAGCTGTGATAATAAACAAGATGTTATTTCTTGTCAATAAAATGTTAGTCTTAATATTTTAGACTTCATTTTTATTAAAGGAGGCATAGACATTGATCTTGTCTTTTATGTATGTCAATAAATAGCTGCTCCTGGACTATATGCAATGGAGTAATACATTTCTCCCTTTCTGGTAAGTACAGGGGATTAGGTAACTGGCAGGTTACCCATTGAAAAGATCCCCTAAAATTAATATTGAATAAGCTAAAAATAAATATTGAACATCTAAATATTAAAATCTAAATGAACTTGGGGAAATTCCAATGAAAGGTATAATTGAATAGGAGAAATCTGCATAATAGAGACAGAGTTTATTGATGCTATCAGTTCCACAATCCACAGCAAAAAGACTAAGGAAAAATGGGATAATAAATGCCTAGCTCCCCAGAAACTGATCTCACGGGCCCAGAAGTAGTAGAAGGTATCTGAAAAAAACAAAAAGAAAGAAAACAATTGGACCTACTGGTCACTCATCTCAAAACAGACTTGTTTATGAAATGCAAGAGGTGTCCAATGAGTTCAGACAAGATTTTTAACCAAAGAAATAATGGTCTTAATTCATAAAAATCTTAATAATTATATGAAAGACACATAAAAAGATAAGGCAATGAAAGTCATAGTGGGACATTCCAGTAGAAAAGGACAAAGTTGGAATAATTCTAAGCCTAATTCCCAATACACAAACTCAATTGAAAACACTAAAAATTGTTCTGAACATTATGAGTACTGAGGATTGGATCTTGAAGATAAAAATGATGAACTGAGCCATATATTCAGTGATGACCTGAAAACAATCCATGTTTATAGCAGCACAATTCATAGTGGCCAATCCTGGAAAAGACCTACCTGCCACCAGCAGATAAATGATCAAAGAAGATATAGTACTTATACACAATGGAGCCGCAAAAACAGTGCGTAAAAATACTTATACACTTTGCAGCCGTAATATTGACATATATGAAACTTTTAAATGGAAATGGGGCCATCTCGAGTAAATAATCCTCAGTGAAATGGACCAATCAAAAAAGATGGACTATATACAGGTATATCTAATGAAATGCACACAAATAATGACATAAAATGATCCCAACGTGAATAACAGGCTATACAAAGAGGCAATGATCAGCTTGGAAAGGGGTGTACCTCTGAGAAAGATAAGGATAGAAACTCACTGATTCCCCAAACCCCATGTCTTTAATGTGTTATAGAATTTGTAATTCAGGTATTTACAATGAAAGAAAAGAAAAGAAAAGAAAAGAAGAAGAAGAAGAAGAAGAAGAAGAAGAAGAAGAAGAAGTAGAAGGAGGAGGAGGAAAGAAAGAAAGAAAGAAAGAAAGAAAGAAAGAGGGAGGGAGAGAGGAAGGAAGGAAGGAAGGAATGAAGGAAGGAAGGAAGGAAGGAAGGAGTCCACAAAGTAACAGATGCAACAACTAATGCATTACTTAAAGAAACAATTTTAAAAGGAAGATACAGTGGAGAACAACACAAAACTTACAAACAACATATTCACTGAAATTATATGAGAAAAATTCTCAAATCTAGGGATTCGAATTAATATTAAGGTACTACACGCATACTTCAGTAGAACATCAAGCGACCTTGACCAGATCAGAAGAGGCAAAGATGGACATCATATACTGATTTAACAAAGAAATGTTACAGTTCAATCATACTATGAAAGAATGGGACTTAACTGATATTTATAGAGTGTATATATAGATACAAAGAAATTGATATTATTTCTTGTTCACTCTCATACCATGATGGAATAAAATTAGAAACAAATAACAAAAGAAACTAGAGATATCATACAAATACATGGAGAAAAATAATATATCATTGAAAAAATGATGGGTCACTGAAAAAAAAAACATGAAGAACATTAAAAACTTCCTAGATTCAATGGAAGCACATCATACCAGAATCTACGGGACCCAAAAAAGTAGTACCAAGAAGGAAATTTATTGCTATGAATGCACACCTTTTAAAAAAAGAGATAAATCCAAAACAAATAATTTGATTTTTCACCTCAATTTGTTAGAGAAACGTAATGAATTCAAATCCCAAAGTTGTAGAAGAAAAAAATTGAATAAGAATCAAAGCAAAAATTAATGAAATTGAATCCAAAACACAAGATAAAAGATAAATCACTTGAGCTCTCATAATTCTAAGGTTTATTCTCAAGTGAAGAGAGAACTGAAAGAATGGCGAAAAATTTTACCTCCCACACTTCAGAGGGCTCATAAATAGAATATAGAAAGAATTGAAGAAAAATTGATCCCTCAAAATCAGAGGCCCAATTAAAATATGGCCAATTTAAATGAGGAAACAGTTCTCAGATAAACAGTTCCTTATGACCAACAATACATGATAAACTGTTCAACATCCTTAGCCATCACAAGAATGCAAATCAAAACAACACTGAGCTATTGTCTTACCCAATAAAAATGGCTTCTTTCAAGACCTGGAAAAGCAATAGATGCTGGAGAGGATTCGGGGAGAAGGGGACCCTTTCACATTGCTGGTGGGACTGTAAATGGATACAGCCATTATGGAAAGCAGTATAGAGATTTATCAGAAAAATGAAAATAGATATTCCATTTGACCCAGTGACACCTCCTCTATGTAGCAGAGATACATATATACTTATGTTTATAGCAACACAGCTCATAGTAGCTAAATTCTGGTGAATGCTGAAATATCCATCAGTAGACCAATGGATACAAAAAAATGTGGCCTATAAACACAATGAAGTGGAATGCTGCCACAAAAAGTGAGAGTGGAGACATTTGTAGGTGAACAGATGTGACTTGACATCATTATGATCAGTGAAGTGAATTAGATTCAGAAGATTGAACATTTTATGGTTTGTCTAATATGAAAAACTCAGAATATAAATAAATTAACAGGTCATGTCAAATGGGTGAGATTTGGTCCTGGGGGTAGTTAGGAGGGTGAAAAAGGAGTGGAAGGGAATATGAAATTGACATGACATATAGATTATATAGATTTATAGATATTATATATATAATATATATATCATGTCATATATATAACTTTGTGCACATATATATATATATATACATCATAACGTGTTATTTACATATTCACGAAATTCTCAAGTTCAATGTAATTATTATGTATCATATGTACATACTAATAAAAATGAAAAATATCAATCAATGAAGAACTTAGTTCTTTGAAACAAAAACGTTGATAAACTCCTTGCCAAGCTAAGAAAAACAAATTAAAAAAACACATAAATGTAATTCAAAATTAATACTTGAAAACACAGTAGACACTGAAAATCCACCAAATTATAAGAAACTATTTTGAAAACATGTACTCCAGTAAATTGGACAATATGAAGAAATGGGTGAATTCTTGAACACATAGAAGATACCAAAAGTAAAAGAGTAAGGTGTAAAAATTCTAAAAATAACAAATATTGTAATTGGTAATTATCACAAAAACAAAAGCAAAGACAAAAATGAAACATGATCATCCCAATTGATGTAGAAAAACCCTTTGAAAAAAAACCCAACATTCGCTCATAATAAAAACCCCAGTGAAAATGAGTGTCGAAAGACCTTGTCTCAAACTGATAAAAGCCATCTCTGTCAACATCACCACCAACATTCTAAATGGATTAAAACTGAAAACAAGGCTGTCCACTCTCACCATTCCTGTTCAATAGAGTACTCAAAAACCTAGCCAGGGCAGTCAGGCAAGAGACTGAAATACAGGGAAAATGTAATGAAAGAGAACAACTTAAACTATGCTTACTTGCTGATGACTTGGCTCTCTACAAAGGAAACCCCAAAACTTCTGCTAGAAGACTCTTCAGCTAACTTACAAATTCAGCCAACTTGGATGATACAAATTTAGCAAGAAACGAAGCAATAGAATTTCTGTACAGAAACAATGAACTCACTGAGAAAAAGATGAGAGAAACAATCCCATTCTCAATAGTCTTTTAAAAATGAATTACCTCCTTGCAATAAACTTAATCAGGGGAATAAAGAATCTCTACAATGAAAACTGTATTGAACTGAAAATAGAAATTGAAGAGGGCGTTAGAAAGTGGAAAGTCCCTCCCTGTTCCTGGATAGACAGAACTAATATTATCAAAATGACCATGCTACAAAAACATGTATGCAAATTCAATTAAATTTCTATCAAAATACAAACACATTTTTCTCATATCTAGGAAAAAATCCTATAATTCATATAGAACAAGAAGAGACTCAGAATAACAAAAAATATCTTGAGGAACTAGACAAAATCAGGAAGCATCACAACTCTGGACATCAAGTTATATTACAAATCAACAATGATTAAAAACAAACAAGCAAACAAATGGTATTGACCCGAAAACAGATAGATTGACCAATGGAAATGGATTTGAGGATATTTTGAATATTTTAATATTTTATTTCAGGTTAACATTTCTCTGTTTCTAAGTATTATAGATGAAGTTGTCTCTCTCAAAAATTCATATATTACCGTGCATTATAGGACCTCAGACTTGAATGTAATTAGGTATGGAAACTTGAGAGACTTAATTAAGTTAAATATGACTTTAATAGGCCCTATTCCAGTACTATTTATAAAGAGAAGGGGAACAGAGACAGTGCAGAAAGTTTAGTGTGTGAACACACAGCGAAGACAGCCTCACAGAACAAAGAGAGAGGTCTCAGAAGAACCCAGTCTGGCTAACGCATTTGTCCTGGACTTCTCAGACTCAAGAATATTGAGAAAATAAAATTCTACTCTTTAAGCCACTCAGTCTGGGGCAGTTTGTGATAGAACATTAAGAAAATAATACAATGTGGATATTTGAACATTAAAAGTTATAATTTTCACACGTTCTCTTTTTCCCTCCCTCTCTTGTGTGAAATGACATTCTTTTAAGGTTAATTTTTCAAATAATCAAATCCAATATCTATGGTAGTAGCTATAATTTTATTGGTGCAAATAATTCTAGAATCTTATTTTTCAATCATAAACTTCTTCAGTGATTCACATAAAATTGATTAATGGATATATTTTTTCTTGTTCAAAGATTTTCAGTATATTCGAAATGAACTATTCATTTCTTCATAGAAATCTATTAATTTATTCACATATTTTCTATTTTACTAAAAATAGTGTAAATCAATAAGTAGATCGATACAGAGACCCGGAAGTCCATAAATGTTCCTGTGAAGTGAACCTCTTAATAACTAAATGCTGTGTTGTCTGATTAAATAGCTCTCCTAGCTATGATTACCTTCTACAGGTTAACAACTATTCTTGAAATTTTATACCAGTATTCACACACTTTTTTAGTTAAAATGTTTAATACCATTAATTATTTTTCATAATGCACAACAAAATAGCCCTAAAATTTCCTGGTAAAAAGTTGTTGAACTTATTTTGCTTTTCCCAATTTGAGTGAAGATCCTTCAGGTTTGTACTCTAGTTTACTGAAAGTATTCCTATTGTCATTTTTTTCTGAAAAAGTTTCTTCTCATTTTGTTAGTTAAGAATTTTTATCAAGATAATGTTACACATTTTCATGAGTTTCTTTTACTTCACTCTATATAACATGCTCCTAGCTTTTTCTTACTAACATGTTGAATAGATTACATTAATTTTGTAAGGTCATGCTTAGAAAAGATGTAAATTTTTGATTACGTTTAACTTATTAACATTTATATTAATATAACTTCTATGTACCCTTCTGTTCCTTTAATTAAAAAATACTTCAAGAATTAAAATTTATCAAGATTATATTATTTTCATGATGTTATATGAAAATTAGTATCTCCATTCATTTCTCAGAAAAAATTGGTATGAAAATGTGTTTTATATGTGTGAAAACTCCTTATGTTTAAGCAATAAAATATAGTATATTCTTGGAAAAGGTTCCAGAATCAAGCTCTTGTGCCTAAAATCAAAATCTGTATGCTTTGGGAACCGTTACTGCACCTCAGTTTTTCCATCTACAAAGTAAGTGTAAGAATATTATGTACTTGTATGTTTACATGTTTATTTTGATTATAAAATAATTAGAACTTTTCTTTACAATAGTATACCTAATAATTATTTTACATAAATGCTCAATACATGTTATATTTATATGTACATAAATTATCTGTAATTAAATTATAATATAATAAAGAATCTTTTGAGTAATATTAAGTTGATACAGATAGATGTCTTTATTAATAACATTTTTGTCATCTTTTCCATTTTAATAAGCACATCATAGAAGGGCTCATATAGCTTCCCAAGAATCTGGACAAACAGAAAAATTAAATGTTGAAATTGTTAGTATATGCAGGATATTTATGTGTTTCTGGTGCTGTAGTCTTTTTATATAGATTTTATGTTTATGACCATTTCAATTTTCTTGCTAAATGAAACATCTTGTCACAACTTAAAATTTGTAAATATATATATATATATATATAATTTGTAAATATATATATATATATATATATATATATATATATATCCCATATGCCTAAATATCATAATAACTTCATTTCATCAAAAGATGATACATAACTAAACTTGTATGCTATTAATCGAAAATAAAATTGAGATAAATGGTCAAAGATTAATCTCACATAGTGTCACAATAGTAACTCCTAAAATTTTTATTGGTATGAACTACAGAACAAAATATGAAACCACGTAAGGTGGGTGTTAGTAGGAACCCCAATAATAGAATACTACAATTCTTTTTTGTTTATGCGAGTCTTTCACATTGCCAATATCTTGCAATTTTTACTTTCAATGGAAGAAAAAAATGTTTAAAGATATGGAAATATTAACTCCCTTTATTTTTATTATTTACATATGTATTAAATTATCATACTGTACTTTTTAAATTTGTACAATTGAAACGTAATTGATGAAAAGGAAAGTTTGTTGTACTAAGTTGACTTTTTGAAAGTAGGCAAAGTGTCTTTAGCTAAATAAATTCAATGCGATATTTGGGCAGTAACGGCTTTTCTATTCCTTGAACCAGTAAGCTTAAAAAAAAAAAAATCACCTGATTTCTTTCTTTCTTCAGCCAGAGCAGAACTGTACAAAGTATTTTATGTTAATTAAGAATTTCTGACTCCTCCTTTTTATGTGTGTATATACGTAGCAAAATGAAAACCAAAAATCTCTAACAATTTTTGCTTGTTGGAGGATAAAATCAGAGATGTGTAACCTCGAATTTAAAATTTAAACAAAAAGTTATAATAAAAATACAAGCATTGTTTCATTATGAGAATTATGACTTATAGGATTAAAAATTGAATTGTGAGTAATACTGAATATGGTATTTTAAGAAGTAGAAATAACATGAAAATAATAATCTTCACTGTTGAAAGCTGTAAAGAAGAAACTGACACTCAGGGTAAATGAAATGACATTTTCACATAAAATAATAGAAATATGTGCTGAACACAACAGTATTAAGAAGATCTTGCAATCTCATGAGACTGGCAACTCAGATGAAGTGAGGACTACATGAGATTTACATGAAAAAGAAGTGTCATATGATTTATTTTTGGAAGTACAAATTTTTTAGAATAAAATTAACTTTAAAATCAGTTTAAGTATATAATTTACAAACATTTATATAACAATAAATTGGCACTAAAATAAGATGATATTTTACAAAAATTATATCTAAGAATGAAAATTTGTCACAAGATTACAGAATTATGTACAGTATAGAGATATATCCTACATTATCTGAGTGACAATCATATTAATTTAATAATGGTTTTCTGAATATTAAAACTCCTTAAATAGAATAGTTTATGTTGTCTATACTTTGAATTATATCTCATTTCTTAAACCTAAAGTTCTTATGGACTCAAAAGAGACCCAGAATAGCTAAAGCAATCTTGAGTAACAAGGCAAAAGCAGGTGGCATTATGATTTCAGACATATTACAAAGCAACAGTGATGAAACCATATGGTGCCAGTGCAAAGACAGACACGAGGACCAATGGCACAGAACTGAGAATGCAGAGGCAACCACAAGTTATATGATCTTCGACAAAGGGACCAGAAGCATACACTGGGAAAAGGATCGCCTATTCAATAAATGGCCCTGGGTGAGCTAGTTACGTACATAAAGAAGAATGAATCTAGACACATAACTATCACCATGTGCCAAAATCAAACCAGAGTAGATCAAAGA
The DNA here is from genome assembly GCA_004027205.1 of Ctenodactylus gundi. Classification (NCBI taxonomy): domain Eukaryota; kingdom Metazoa; phylum Chordata; class Mammalia; order Rodentia; family Ctenodactylidae; genus Ctenodactylus; species Ctenodactylus gundi. The sequence goes on from PVKB01000772.1 coordinate 471,618, forward strand.
CATAAACCTTCAGGAGGACAGAAGAGGCAAAGATCTAGAAGACATAGGTGTGAGCAAGGACTTTCCTATTAGGACACCCGGTGCCAAAGAAGTAGCCCCAGGATCAACAAATAGGGTTGTGTAAAAGTTGCAAGGCTCTACACTGCAAATGAAGCTACCTGGTGAAGTGAGAACTAATAGAAAGGGGGAAAAATAATCACCTACACCTTGGATAGGGGCTTCGGAACTAGACTGTAGGAGTGAAGGACGAAAAATAGACCCCTAAAAAAATTAAAGACCCAATTAAAAAATGGGCACTTGAAAGGCAAGTTTTAGAATGAGTAGTTCAAATGGCCAGAATATATGTGAAAAGATGTTCAGCATTCATAGCCATTGCAGAAATGCACATCAAGACATTACTAAGGTATCGTCTCTCCCAGTGAGAAAGGCACATATCAAGAGCTCAAGCGGCAATCAATACTAATGGAGATTTAGGGGGAAAAGAAGCAATTTTACCATTGCCAGTAAGACTGTAAACTGGTTTAACACTAAGGAGGGCAGTAGGGGTATTTCTTAAAGTGCAGAAAATTAATGTTCCATTTGATTCAGTGATCTTCTTCTGGGTATCATTCCAAAAGAGTTAAAAGCAACATATAACTAAAATAACTGTAGGCTCATGTTGATAGCAGCACAACTAACAATGGCTAATTTGTGGAAGATCCTGAAATATCCATAAATAGACCAGTGGATTAAAAAAAAAGTATGTGTGAGAGAGAAAGAGAAAGAGAAAGGGAGAGTACTACTCTTTAAAGAAGACAGATTTGAGGCATTTGTGGTATTTGAGACTATTATGCTCAGGAAAGTGAGGCACTCAGAAGGTTAAATATCACATGGTTTCTCCTATATGAGAAATCCAGAATACAGACATTTTATAGAATCAAATGGTTGAGATATTGGGAGCTAGAAGGGATGAAGGAGGGGTAGCTGGGCCAAAAACTGGGAAGGGAAGGGATTGTAACAACGACATCATATACTTATGTACAAAATTCTCAAGATTATTATAAGCAATATTTATTGCATATATAATACTAAAAATGAGAAAAAACACATCTGTAAAATTATTTATTTTAACTTTACTGGCATTACATAAAATGTGTTTTGTTTTATACTGATACTATGGTCTTTTCTTTTATTAATTTTTTCCCACTCTTATGTAAAGTATTTTTTAAATTGCTTTTAGTGTTCAAAATAAATTATTTATAAATATTTCCTCCTAGTTTTGAAAAAAATTCCCCTTAGTGAATAGTATTCTTGATTTTAATCTTTGTATTGGAGTTTATAAATATTTTATTCTAAACATTTAAATGGATATTTCCATTTATGCTGAAAATTTTTCCATTAAAAAGATATCCAGAATTGTCAAATAAATTGTCTCTTTTTTTGTATTCTGAATGTTTACCAAGAAGAACAACTATAAAATTCTAGGTCCTCTAAATTTTATTGCAGGCAGTACAGAATATAAATTTCCAATTAAATATAGAAACTTCATTAAAAGCTTTTTTGCTTGTTCAATTGCAGCTGTTTCAATTCATAATTTATGTCATTGGACTCTAGTGTTTCCATTGTTTGCAGTTCCCAGTTTGCTATTATAGAGATAAATTTTAATGACGTCCTATTTGAAAGCTTTTCTTTAATAATAAAACTTCAACAAAAGCTTTCAAGTCTAAAGACTTCTTTATCTATCTCCTTATTTATTTATTTACTACATGCAATCTGTTCTTTCGATGATTTGGAGACACCCAATTGCTTTTGAAGACCCGAATAAAAAATATATATAACACAACATGGTTAAATTACTTTAAAATTCACTACTATGCTCACTTTTTTGTATTCTTTCACTATAATTATAATTTTCCAACACTTTGGGACATGTCTACATTCAAATTTGTTTTTTATCTGAAACACAAGCTGATCACACCTTCTGTATTTTACCTGACAACCCAACTGCTTGACACTGATTGATTGGTGTAGAAATCTTATAAAAGTCAGATATTTTGAAAATCAATTTGCACACAGGCAGAAAAGATAGTACATGTGTAATGTGAATAATTTCTTGAAATACTTTAATATTATCTTGATCATAGCATTTAAAAAAATCATTTCTTAAAAGAGAATCAAGAAGCTAAACGTGCATACCAATTCTGAGCTGGGCCTGTTTTCATGTGATTCATGAACAAAGAACAGTTTCGACATTTTTTTCTGTCACTTTTATAGTTTGGTAAAATAAAAGAATGACGCTTCGTGACACATCCACAGCTACATAAAGGTCAAGTTGCGTGCCCACTTATATGATTTATTGTAATATACCCATGCTTATGTATTTGCATACTGCTTATGGTCACTCTGCCCTATTGTGTGTGTGGGGGGGGGGGGTTGGGAGGTGGGTGCATGGTACAGTTTTAGTATCAAATAAAAATGACTCCACACCTAGATGAGGTGAAATGTTATATGGAAAAGCAATTGCAGGATATTTCTAATCTTTGGTATCTCCAAGTCAAACTAATAGGAGGTTTTTGTTCATGCTGGGGAATTGGTAAGTAAGAAGACCTTATGCAAACAGTTGGAGAAGGTGGCCTCCAGGACGACCATCATTTGACTGTGCTGTCAGATGAGTTGAGGCTGAGGTTGAGCTAAAAGCCTACGGTTCTTGTTTTCCTGTTTGCTCAGACTTGGGATTAAAACTCAGGGGCCTAGGAACAAAAAAGTCTCAAATTTGCTCAAGGAAGAGTGAACAGGTAACTGTGACCACTTGGTTAAGACTAAAATTGACTAATGGCTTCGAAACAAATAGTAATAGTTCATCATTAAATTGATGATTACCGATTTTCATCATTAAACACAACCACACGAATAGGTGTGTTTAATGATGTGTGTTTTTTTTAGGGAAATTATCTTTCCTATCGATTGTCATAGAAATGCTATTTATGAATGTTGGAAAGAAAAAAACTAAACTGGTTTATGTAATTTAAATATTTATGTAGATATTCTAAAATAATTTGCTCACACAGTATGCATTATATTTTTATAGGTATTCCCTAATAGTAACTTTTTTCAAAGAATAGGACTGGACTCGTGGCCTCTAAATTTGTGATTTGAAAAAAATAGAAATATAAAGTGAGCCATTATTTAATTTGAAATGTCCATTTTTGTTTTAACTGTAGGAATCAATATTTAATATCAAAAATTTCTCCTACAGATACAGGATACTTCCAATCAAAATTGTAGCAATATATTTGTAGATATTGACAAACTGCTTCCAAAATTTATATGGAAAGACAAAGTAACTAATATATCAGTAAATTCTGAGTATGAGTAAGAGTGATCAATGACTACACAAATTAATTTCAATATTATTCTGTTCATTATAGTAATCAAGATAACACAGTATTGGACAATGGACAAAAATATTACTGGAAATAAATGAGGGCTAAAAGTAGATAAACAAATATAATCTATTAATTTTGGCTGGAGCATAAAGTCAATTTTATCAAGTTTCATTATTGTCTTTTCAAGGAGAGTGGGAATGTACTTGTCATCTTAACAAGATACATAGGTTAAACTTTATTGTAAACCTTAAATTTTGCACTTATACTTATCAATAAAATGGGGAAACATTAAATAAATTTTATTAGAACGTTTAAATGTCCAAAGGCAAAAGCTGTCAACCTCAACATATACCTACACTTCACACAAATTTTTTTTAAAAAATATTAATTAATGATGGCTTCTATAGCAAAATGCAACAAGAAGGGTAGATTTAACAACAAACCTATTTTCTGTAGGATGGAAATTTAAACTAATTTTTTTAGCAGATTTAGAAACTTCTGTGGTTTCTCTCCTTGCCTGGCACACAATCAGCTTCTAGGCATGACTTCATGCAACCACTGCCCGGCCTTCACACATCTCTGATGACGCTTTCATGTGTCCATGTTTCCTTTCTTCTTGGTACATCTTTCTACATATGTGGCTGATTCACCATTATGTTAAGGTAGATTCTAGTAGTTAGTCAGAGTAGATATCAGGACTGGGCCTGAAATGTCCCCCAAGATGGGAGCACATCAGCTAAAAAGGGATTATAGAGCAAAGGTCAAACGACAGGCCACCTCGGAACATAGCCCAAATGATGAGCAGGCTTGGTGGGGCTGTCATCGTGGCTACAGACTCTTCTATCAGAATTAGTAGGGCGGCAGTTTCGAAGTCATATCTTAGGCCCTTAGATTTGATCTAAAGGCAATCGACTAGTTTTTATGCTAATGGGTACCAATCAGTAAGAAGAAGTAGGTGTAGAAAAATAAATGTGCATGGTCTATGGAAAACTGTAAAAGAAGACTGCAACTACCAAGTAACTGGTGCTCTGACCCCTCCTCCAGTCATTGTCGGCAGAGTTCCCCTTGTTCTCTTTCTCTTTCCTTTATCCTTGTCACAATAAAGCTATTTTCTGCTTCCAAACTATCTGTTTGTTCATAGTGTCCGTTCGTCAACATCTGAAGAAGAGGAACCTTGGTTGGAGCTCTCCAGCATCCATATTTTTCTGAAAAAAAAAATGCTAACTGATGAATTTGTATTTGTATGTACAGCCTTTAATATCTTATCGGTATGTATTCCTTGTGAATAGTATGGACTATAAAGATTTGAAGTTTTAATCTCATTAAGAGAAACAATGAGTGAGTGCCAAATTAAACCTTGAGGCAGCTCTTGATGTTTCCACTTCAGCGATCTGCTTAGCGTTTGCCCTGAGCTTTCAAGGATGGTCCCCAACAAAGACTCTACATTTGCTTTTAGTTTTTTTGAAACTGTATCACTAGTATATTTGCTTAAACATTTCAAATTTGAAAATATAATAACGGTCTTTTTAATTGTGATATCTTTATATTTCTGTGACAATTTTAAAAATCAGTATTTCTGGTCAGTTTTTTATTTTATTGTTTCATGGTAACAAAACCTTAAATAGTTACAATTGTGTTGGAAAGTAGGGCAGTTATTCATCAATCAAATTTTTAAAAATCTCATATATTCAAAATTACATGATGATAGTACGTAGGCCAACTAGACTCAGTTCATGGCAGCTCACTGCAGAGGGCACAGCAGCAATGCCTGATGTTCAACAGGAGATATTCCTCATGCCGACAGGAGAATGCCTCTAGGCAGGAAAGAAATAGATGCATTTGAAAACAATCCACAATTTATCAGGAATTGATACTAATATAAATGACTTTTAAAAATACATGACCATTCATTCCATTAGGTTTTGTGATAATACATAGATGGCTTATAGTAAACTACTAATAAATGTTACCTGATAGTCAGAGTAGGTAGATCATGCATATTCATTTTCCTATACAAGCTGGCTGTCACTGATTGGTATATTTTAACATAAAACTAGTTCATTGGCTTAAGATCAAATTCAAGGACCAAAGATAAAATCCCAATCACTGTGCCTGTGATATCATGACATATTTGACTTTAGCTTTGTCCTTGGCCATTTTAAGATGTGGTCTTTCTTAGGCTATCAGAGTTCTTTATCTGGGAGGAGGTCATTCTTTGAGGATTAGTTCCTCATTTGGAATCATCTCTACCCACCCTGCCTAGCTACTCTGAACCTGCCTAATGAAATAAGGTTTATAAGCCTAATTAATAAGGTTATTATTAATAAGGTTTGTGATATTAAAAAAAATAAATAAAAACAAAAACAAAAACCACACAAAAAACAAAACTTTCCTGATGAGAGATTGCCAAAAGGAGCCAACAGTGAGTTTTAAGAAGCTTCAAATATGTTGGAATTAAGCCTGGTGTAGTGGCCCATGCCTGTAATCCCAGCACTCAGGAGGCTGAAGCAGGGGCATTGCCATGAGTGGAGACCAGCCTGGGCTGCATAGTGAGCTCAGGACCAGCCTGGGCTGTACAGTGAGACCTTATCTCAAAATAAGTAAATGAGAAATATGTTAAAAATTAACAATCTATCAAGCTCTAAGTGCAAATAAGGTAAAAAAAAGAAATGATTTCTCTCTTGTGACAACTACTTGAACATTTTAATAGAAATGCCTAAAACCAAATTATTTCAAATGATTTTCTCATTTTTACATTCTTTGCCAATTCTCCAAGTACAGCCTCATTTGTTTACTGAGTTATCCAGTACTTGGAACCCTCCCTGCAAAAACACAACGGAAAAGCATTCCCAGGGCATACATATGCAGGCACTGACACAAAGTCTGGTGCCTACAGTCTGTGCGACAAATAAAGCTTTATTGGAACAGTTATGCCTGCTTTTCACATATTGTCTATGGCTTCTGTTACCGCTGATGTTCCCTGATGTCTCTGTGATGAAGCATAATCAGCGAGAGTTCACATGGAAGGTTTAAGGAAGAAGGGGCTTGTTAGGAAAGTAAAGCTCTCAAGGAGAGGAGGTCTCCAGTGAGGATCCAGAATGAATGAAGAACTTAAACACTTTAAAGCTTTTGCTAGGGTGGTTTCAAGCAGTCTTCCTGTGGTGAGGGTTACAGAATAATGTCATGTCTTAGGGCACCTAGAAGAAACTGGGAGGAGGAGGATGAGCTGCCTCTCTTGGCTACTTCTCCTTTATTGTTCCCAGAGGGGCCAGGGCCTTGACTGGGGCCTAGACTCTACCTTGATGGCACTTCTGCTGCCATGGCCTCTGGAATGCCCTGCCTTAGTCTTCCCTGTCTCTCCTAGCCTATTCCCCTACCTTCCACTACCTCCTTACTAGTATGACTTGAGTGACTGTATCCTTAAATGTCATTTCCTTCTGGCCTTACCCAGTGCAGCTCTTCACTGCAGCACAGCAGGTAACTTAAATCAGGCTAAGCTAAAAACATTTATTGTGCGGCTCATTGTAGAAAAAGTGTGGAACCCCTAGATATGCATTTATTTATTTTTGAGGTAGATCAGGGGTGTTGGAGAATGTTTCAGCTGTACATGGCTGATTCATTTTCATCTTGAAAGGTGACTTCCAGCTGCAAGGAAGAGAACAACGGCAGGTGGGAAGGGACAGGCAGGGGCACTGGGAGCATGCGGTAGGCGTGGTGGTGCTCCATCAAGCCAAGTCGCTACAGGCATCCAGTAGGCTCCCTTACAACGTGACCCTCGGCCTCAGGCCTCTTTCCTCCAGACTTACTCCTCTTTGGCAGCTTGCTTTTCACTGTGCATCTGCCTTGTTCTCCTGCTTGACTTTTGTGTGCTCTCTTCTTTGACTCGGCTGGGGTGGGAGGCATCCTTACTTCAGGGGTCCCATCCAGGCAACTGTATAGGCTGAGGCCAGCCAGAAAAGTAGACAACTTAAGGCTACGTTACATTTTTATTAATCCTGGCAAAACCTGGGTGATTAATGTTGAAAAGAAGACAAATTACAAGCAAAGCTATAGGTATGCACCTTCAGTGACTGAGCTTTTAGGCGACTTTGTGTGGAGGAGGTTGAAGGCAAAATTGAAGCATTTCCAGAAAAATATCATGATTCAATGAGGAGAGATTGTATATAACGAACCAAATATCTACAATGGCTGCCCATAAAACAGGCTAAAGTAACAAGTCTTTTCTGGTTCTCTTTGTTTCTGTCTCTTTCTCTCTGAAGGATTCTGTCTTGAAGACAAATGAGTTTCAAGATAAAGGCACTCTAGCTTCTTAAACTAGATTATCCTGAAGGTTTCACAATGCCTGAACTCTCTATATAGAAAGTTTTTAAAATAAGAATTACAAGGGCTCATTCTCAGTCTCTTTCTTATCTACTACTGTTTTAAAATCAGAATTGGTAATGCCTGGCATTTTTATATAAGGTTCCAAGTTGCAACTAGTTAAAAAGTATATATAAACAATATCAACAATGGTCCTGATATTGTATGCTAGAAGGAGCTAAAATAAATTTTCTCGTTTAATACAAATATCTGAACTCTGAGAAATGTTTTGTCTAACACTAATTTGATATAATACTCATGATATTATTTTATTACATCTACCATTTCTCTTAAGCAGGAAATTGTAAATGTTTAAGAAAGTAAGACTCTGAAGCAACTCATTTAGAAATTGTCTAGGTCACTTTGCTGTCATGGTTGGGACAAAATATCCAACTCTTTTAACTTGAAGAAGAGGATTTTCTTCAGGTCACATCCTTCAGAGGCTTTATTTAGTCCTCGGCCAGCTGTCTCCAAGGCAATGATTGCAAGTGGAGGAAATCTGTGTAACCCGTGGCCTCCAGGAAGCCGAGTTGAAAAGAACAAAGAACGGGACAGGGACATGAAGGCACACTTCTAAGCCCTGCCTCCAGTAAGACTCCCATTCCAATGAGGCCCAACTACAGGACGTGAGACTTTTGGAGATATTTTTACCCTAAACTACATCAGAAACCTCCCATAGATCAAATTTTCAGCCTAATGTATGCTACTCTGTCTGTATTATATTAGCTATATTTTCCAGCTGTGGAAATATCAAATATAAGTTCCAATTTAGTATGAATAAGTACTAATTTTTGTTTCACTGACATGTTCATCGATCATCATAATAAGATATTTCATTTCCAGCCTTGAAGTGAAGCTTAAAATTCTTGAAAACTGGTTCATAATACAGCAAATTTGACATATGTAAAATGAGCTGATTTTTATTTTTGATAATGGATTTTTTATTTTCAACACCAAAAGTTTTAATAAAAAGAAATTTTCAAAGTTCTGCTTTGTAAATTGTTTAAAATATTTTGAAATAAAATATTTATAAAATATTATACATAAATATAATATTTAATCACCTTACTCAAACCTCTTGGTTTCTGTCACAGAGCAGACCTTGAAATGAAGTTACTTACTTCAGCTGCAGGTTTTTGAAGAAAATATTAAGGTTTCTGTTATTTATATTTAATGATATGATTTTAAGAGTACTTTAATTTTTAGAAACATAGTATTATATTTACAATTGGCATTATTGCATAGCATCCTTCTTGTAGTTCTAACCAAATAATAAAAGCCGAAATAAATGTTTCTTTTATCATTCTTGGAAAGGCAGAGATTGAAATATTGGCATATTGTAGATAAAATATCTGAAAACAGAGAGACCAAAATACCACAATGAATATAATTTTTTCCAAGAAAATTAAACAGAAAGTAATGAAATTTTACCTTTAAATATATTCATCATTATACAAAAAACTGTGCATGAAGATGTTCAATACATTGCCTTACTTTTGCTAGTAATAAAAGGAAATAATATCATACATACATGGTTAACACTGCATATATATGAAACACTGCACATACATTAAACAGCCTTCTTCAGTCAGTGAAATATATTTATAACTGGCAATATGAAGCTCAGATTTTCTCTGATAATTCCGCCCTGCTGGTCAGTCTTTCAGTGTCTCTGCCCTGTAATTCTGAAGTTCTTCATGTTTCAGATCTTCTGTTGCTTTTATCATTGTGATTCATTCTCACGCTGTGGAGAATATCAGCCCTTTGCCAGAAGCAATGCTTCCTTTGGCAATAAAGCAGTGGCTCTTTATAAGCAAGTCATTGTCCAAGTAAATCATCCAAATCTTTATTTCAGAAAAAAACATGAAAGCGTTCATTTATGTATTACATGCTCAATTATTTGAGCTTCATTGCTCAAAAGTTGCACTAAAAAAAGAAAATACTTTTTAAATTATAGTGAAAATATAAAGATTTCTACAAAGAGCTAATAATATTCTGTATCTGGTCAATGATGAAAATTTATGTATTGAATTATTTATAGAATTTAAACAATTGTAGGAAGGTCTCACTTTAATGATCATGACAGTTTTAGGGAGTCATATATCTTGATGTTAAACAACTGGCAAAGATGCAAGTTAATGTATTGCAAAATAAGATTTTTGAAACATAACAAGTAGCTCGTTCAATTGGTTAACTTCCAAGCAAATCACCCTGGAAAACTGGAAGACAAGAGGATGAAAAGTCAAAGAACACAGTAATCACGTATTTGATATTCTAATGAGCATTGTCACTACTGAAACCTTGCATTGGTGACCTCTAAGGTACTTCAGCAGCTAAAGTCTCTTTCCTTCCATAACCATCGCCAATACTTGATCAACTCATGATGACATGTTTCATGCCTTCATAATCAATAAATATACAAATGCTGCTTGCCTGAAACATAATATCTACTGTACATGTATGTCTATATTCGTGTGTTCAATAACAAATGCTATCTGTCATCACTCTATTAACCTTAAAATGCTCATACCGAATCCTTATGCTTCTTATAACTAACTTTAGCTTATACACGTTTCTACTTTCCAAAGTGTAAAATACACTTTAAATGATGACAGATGACAAAATCTTTATGAAAATCACAAAAGAGAAGAGGTGCATTACATATGAGGGAGTTCCAGTATGACCATCTGCTGGAGCAGGTACCAGGTAGGCCAGGACAGAACATGCTGATGCGTTGCACAGGCTTAAGAACTAACACAGGCCAAAGGAGGAAGTTGTATTTTGTAAGCTTTATTTTCTAAAAGAGAGATATATAAAAACTTTCCCAGACACATGAGTAAAGGGAATTTATAACCATCAGACATATTTTACAGGAGTTTTTAAAGGAATACATTAAATCAAAACCTAATGTCAATCATATAATTCTCATTAGTCACAAACTTACTGAAATAAGTAGCACAGAAAAATAGGAACAAAAGACTGTAACGGTGATTTGTAAAGTAGTTTTACCCCGAGTAAAGGAATTGATGAGGTTCTTAATGTTTTCATTTTATTAATTATTATTAATATTAACAATTATAGCTAAAGTAGTTTGTCACGAGCCACTACATACAGTTAATCCTAACTTACACGCCTTTAATCCTAACTCTCACGCCTTTAATCCTAACTTAACTGTAATCCACTCCTCCAGACTAGACCCCAACCCACCAACATCACATGGTTCCATAGACAATCCATAACATTAAAATACATGAGACTTTTGGGGGACATTCTAGAGCCAAATCAAAATAACTACCTAGCTTTTTTAATTGCCAAATTCCCACTTTCCATGAACATGTAAGTAATGATTAATTTCAAAGTATGAATAATAAAATTCTCAATTATTACAGTTACAAAAGTAAATAATTCATGTAGAAACATAATATTTTTAATCCCACATCCTCAAAATATAGAAAACAAAACAAATCTGGAAAAAATAGCTAAAAAAGGCTTACAAAATATCCTTTTTTCTTTTTTTTTTTTTTGGTTTGACCCATACAAAATACACACAATATTAATGGAAGAGTAATGAAAGAACTAGAGAGAAACGAGGGGAAATTCATTGATTTTTGACTTTGGTTTAGGTGTTTCAGATCAGGTCGGGTCCTATTTCAAATATTATATACATAAACAAAACTGTAGTTTTATCTCCGAAAGTATTACAATTTTTGCTCACTTCAAACAGTCCAGTAGAACTAAAAATTGGAACTGCTTCTCAGTCCTCAAGGAGACAAGCTACTACTTCATGTGTCACCAGAGCAGGGAAAGAAAATACTGAAGATTCTTAAAAGTATTGTCCTCAAGGTGACACATGTATGCATCGGTCATTGACCAGAGACAATCACACAATTCTACCCAACAGAAAAAAGCGAAGAAAGCATATGGATACTCCTCTTCTACATAAATGAAATTAAAAAAATATATTTTCTGAAATCCTAAATTAGACGTCTAACTATGAGGGTTCAAATTGTATTCTAGTACCTAAGCAAACCTTAATGCTCCGAAAGAATTGGTTTTTAAGTAATTCAAACGTATTAAGTAATTATGTAATTAGCATAATAAATTTAATTGTACAATTAGCACAACATTTAATTATATAATTAGCATAGTATAATAATTATACAATTAGCATAATTCATCAGTGAAATTAACTGCCCTTGACATAGTGTATTTTGCACTTTTCCTTTCTTTTAGAGTATGTTTTTTTTTTTCCCCTACAGGCATATAAAAATTACTCTTCCTTTTCTCTAATAAATGCCATGTGGAAAGCTCATCACGTCTATTTAAAGAATAAAGGAGAAATTGATCATGACAAGAACATGAGTAGTAAAGGTAATGATTTGTAATATAAGGTCTTAAGATATTGTAATAAATAGTGTGCCTTTTACGTGATATTTAAGAAATATAAAATTATATTGCTCATTTAAAATTTTAAATACATTAAGATTTGAAATGTAAACAGGAAATATCCCATTGGTTTTAGAAAATGGAAAAACTACAAAGTGAGTGATTCCAGAATTTTCCTTCTTTAAAAAAAGAGGAAAAAATATAAAGCCTTTTAACAAAAATTCGACAAAATTACATCATAGCTGATGAAATCTATGACAAATAATTTCCCCCTATGAAATCCTATACCAGACTGACAGCTGGAAGATGCAATGTAAATCACAAATGATTTCATCATTTATTTAGAAAATATTTGATGAAATTAGTAATCAATAAATAAGTTAATTTAGTAAATCCATTAGCAAGTTTCTTTAACTTTCTGTAAAATCATTGATATAAGGTGATTTGGTTATGAAAAGATATATTGAATATAAAATAGTGATTGTTTATTCAGTAAAAGCCAATAGAAAAGAAACTCATAAACTGCTAAATGAATTTTGGATTTTTAAGTTAAGATACACAGATCTAAGATATAGATTTTATAAAAGACTTCCTAAGATGATGTGATATTTTAAGAGATGGTGACATAGAAGTACGCAGAAAAGTCCTAGGGCCCCATTGGACATTTGCAGCCACGTATCATGCCAATAGGAAGGAGGAGGGTTTTCTCTCTCTCTCTGTCTTGCTTTCTCAATGATGTTCATAAAACTTTAGCACTTTAATTTACATTTAATAAATATTTGATTTTTAAAAATATTGCAAAGTAATATTTACATGTAAAGTATGACTTTCCTGTGGTTTCTATTTAATCACATGTTTCACTAGTCTTGACTGGCTTGGCTGTGTACATCTTGCACTGACGTAAATGCTATGTAAACTGTCACTGTATTAGCTTGGAATCTCAATAATACTTCTTTACCTTTGAGGAACTTAATTTCTAGCTTTTTGAAACACTAATATATATGCATATGCAAAACTTCCATACATACTAATATCATTAGATATCTGTGTCAGAGATTGTATTGTATGTGGTAAATGACTTCTTTTTGCCAATAATTTCATTACTTATGGTGATCTAGTTTTTATATTTAACATATTTCATCAAAATACATCTAAGGCCAGATATCACTTTTGCTATTAATTCCTCTCCTCATTCTTCCTTTGTATAATATTTTGAAGTTTAAAAGACAGATTCCTCTTTTTTGAGTCAAAATCATGGCATTTTAACAATATTTTTACCATTTCCACAAATCAATATCGCCTTACTTTTACAGTGATGCATTTTTTATTTCACAAGTCATCTTAGTAGTAATAGAAATTTGTTTTATGTAGAGTTTCATTATCAATTGATTCTTCGTATCTGTCTTCAGCTGAAAAAGATTTGTGAAGCATGAGGCCTAGGGAGACAGAGGCACAGAGTGCAGTAACTTTCTGACGACATCTGTCCTAAGGCTGCCAGTGTAAGCAATGGCATATTTGCTACTCGTGTATTAAACCGGAAGCAACATTTTGATAACTCACATTCTCTTGACATTCTGTTATTTCTTACAGCTCTTCATTTTTATTTATTATTTTCATCCTTCTGTGACAAAATTAGACTTTTTTAATCTTGTGTTTATTAAGTATGTGAAAGTTTATGAATTTTACCTTGAAAGAAAAATGTTATGGGCATTTTAAAATGATGATAATGCTCTCCTATAAGCTTAAAAATTTTGCCTTTTCTCATCATCTAAATAACTGCCTTTGTGTATGAGTTATCTATTGGGAAGTGTTTCCGTTCAGTATGAAGGCCGGTTTGGGCAATGAGCTTCATTAAAGGGCTTCTAGGTATAAAAATAAGACAAATCTCACATAGAAGTTTTTAAAAATGCTTTATGAATTGATAATACAACCCATGAAGGAATATAATGCATCACAGAAATAAAATTGGTGAATTAAACTTTATCTGCACAATGTATGTGAAAAATATTAAATATTTAAATTTTAATATTTTCTTTTTTGATCTGATAACTATTTCACAAATATTCCTTATTTGAGCTTCTGGACAATCATTTCTGATGGGTCAGAAAATAATATGGCATTTAAGTTTTAACGTGTTTCTCTCCAAGTTACTCTATCTTGACATTATATGAGAAACTCATTCTTAGTTCACAAAGGTTCTATCAAAATAGTTTATCTTTAGGAATTTACATTAGCACATTTTTTTTTTTTTGCATCTTAAAGATTAAATGAGAGAGAAAAAAGATTTCAGGCCAGTCGACATTTCCTTTCCCATTTAAGGATGCATTCTCAATCTGCTTTATTTTATTTAGTCACTTCCAGACTTTACATTTATCAACTAGTTATTGCAGATTATTTTGTGAGCATTTGTCTTGTAAATTACCTATCTACAATTGTTTCATTGTCACAGGTTAATTTATTTGCTAAAATTTTTTGAAATGTTTTGTTGAACTAAACATTGTACAAATATTGCTTCCTAAGATGATATTTCACTGCTGTGGCATAATTCACACACTTCAATACATAAAAAGTGATTAAAATACAATTTTCAACCTTCATCAAAAATAAAGTAAAACAATCAGTGTTTGAATTAGATAGGACATGTTCCATAGATAACTTATATTTTCAAAATAAAGATTACTTTGAGAACCGATCTTCTCATTAAAAAAGAAAATTGATGCACATTTATTGCTTCCCACTTATATGATGTGAAAATGGGATTGCTGGGAAATTACTAAGAATGAGGAATGTGAACTTTGGGAGCCTTAAAAATGAAGACTTGAGTCATTATGTTATCCAAATCATGGCAATTGTTCTGGTTTGCTTTGTATCGGCCTTCTGTTGTGCTGCTATCCCGAAGATGGGCTGTTGTTAAGTCCGCTTCCCTGTTCCTCAAAACGACATCCATTTATCTCTGTTGTATGTTGTTTTGGCCTCTTTTGGATATATTCCCAGGAGGGATGTCCCTGGATCAAAGGGGATATTTATTTCTAGTCTTTTGAGTGCTCACCATACTGCTTTCTTTCCAGAGTGGTTGAACGAATTTACACTCCCACCAGCAGTGCAGGAGGGTTCCTTTCTCCCCACAGCCTCACCAGCACTGATTGCTATTTGACTTGTTGATAAAGGCCGTTCTCTCTGTTGTGAGATGGTATCTTAGTTCATAGCAGCACGAATAACAATAGTTAGAACATGGAAACCACGAAAATATCCATCAACAGACCAGTGGATACACAAACTGGTATTTATACACAATGGGATACTATGCCTCTGTAAAGTCCAACAGCATGGAGGTTTTTACAGGCAAATGGAAGAAACTTGAGAACATCATGCTTAGTGAAGTGAGTCAGAAGCAGAAGGTGAAACATCGAATCGTCTCTCTGATATGAGAGACCCAGAGCACAACTATCTCATGGATCTTAAGAGGAAAGACAAAGTGGAAGAGGGGGACAGGGTGAGTGAGGAGGGAGGGAAGAGAGGGGAGGGTAAGGGACAAAAGGAGAGTGGGAAAGCCCTTGTCACCTTGACAAGATACCTATGTGCACAAAATGCTCAACTCCACTGTAAACCTTAAATTTTGCACTTGTACATATCAATAAAATGGGGAAAACAGAAAAAAAAATCCCTAGCACAGAAAACCAACCAACCAACCAACAAACAAAAAGCCATACCGAGAACTCAAAACATAGAGGAGGAGGCATTTAGTTTGTTTCTTGTTTTAAGAAAATTCAGTTTGATGTCTGGAATCATAACAGCACCTGCTCCTGTCTTGTTACCTCATGTTGCTCTGGCTATTTTGAGTTTCTCTTGGTTTCATAGGAATTTAAGGATTTTTAAAGTACGAAGTTATTGGTATTTTGATAGGAATTCCATTGAATCTGTACATCAGTTTGGACAGTATACCTATTTTGATTATATTGATTCTGCTTATCCAAAAGCCTGGAATGTCTTTCCATTTTCTAATGTCCTCTTTGTTTTTTTTTTTTTCTTATTATTCCTTATAATATAGTTTTCTTTGTAGAGGCCCTTCACATCCTTAGGCTTACTCCTCGATATTTAATTTTCTAAGGATACATTGAGAACAAGTGTATTCATCTAAGCTCTATCTTAGTGAGTTCATTATTAGTATAGCGAAATGCTATTGTGTTTTTTTAATTAATTTTGTAACCTGCGATTTGACTGAATTTGTTATTTAGTTCCAAGAGTTTCAGGTGGAGTTTTGGGGGCCTGCCATGTAGAGAAACATGTCATCAGCAAAGAAAGATAGTTTGACTTTCTCCTTTTTTCCCCTCCATTTTATTGATATGTACACGTGCAAAATTTAAGGTTTACAATGGAGTTGAGCTTTTTATGCACATATGTATCTTGTCAAGGCGACAAGGGCTTTCCCGCTCTCCTTTCGTCCCTCCTCCTACCCTCCTCTCCCTCCTTCCTCCCCCACCCTACCCCCTGTTTTACTTTGTTTTTCGTCTTAAGTTCCATAGAAGTTGTGCCCTGGGACTCTCATATCAGAGAGACCATCCGATGTTTCACCTTCTGCTTCTGACTCACTCCACTAAGCATGATGTTCTCTAGTTTCTTCCATTTGCCTGTAAAAGCCTCCACACTGTTGGACTTTATTGATGCATAGTATTCCATTGTGTATAAATACCACAGTTTGTGTATCCACTGGTCTGTTGATGGGTATTTTGGTGACTTCCATATTTTGGCTATTGTTAGTTGTGCTGCTAGGAACATGGTGTAGCAGCACAATCTTCTCCTTTTTGATACATAGTTCTTTCATTTTGCTCTCTTGCCTGATCTCCCTGGCTAGGGTTTTGAGGACCAGTCTTGCATGCAAGTGGTCATAATGGACAATCTTGTCCTGTTCCAGATTTAAGGGGAGCATTTTTCAGTTCTCCCCATTTACTGTGACATTTGCAGTGGGGTTCACGTGCATAGCTTCTGTTAGGTAAGATCCTTTTTTATCTATTTTCCTCAGGATTCTTATCATGAATGGATGTTGGATTTTGTCAAAGGCCTTTTCTGAATCAATTCACATGATCATACAATCTTTGCTCTTGCTTTAATTAATGTGGTGCATTACATTAATCGATTTATATGTGTTAAAGCAACTTCACATCAAAACAATGGAACCAAATTGATCATGGTTTTTCTTTGATAACTTGTTGAATTCTATTTGATAATGTCTTAATTGAGAATATTTGCATCTATATTCATTGAGGATATGGGTCTCTAGTTTTCTTTCCTCATTAAGTCTTTGTCTGATTTTTTGTATCAGGTAATGCTAGCTTTCAAAAACAAGCCCGGGGGGCTGGAAGAATGGCTCAGTGGTTAAAGCCCTTGCCTAGCAAGCACTAACTCAAGCAATAAGTACACAAGTTCAATTTCCCAGCACCATGAAAGTTCGGAGTGATAGTGCATGCCTCTAATTCCAGCATGTGGAAGGCTGAGGCAGGAGGACTGCCCTGAGTCCAAGGCCAGCCTGGGATCCATAGTGATTTCAGGACCAACCTGGGCTACAGAGCAAGAACTTGTCACAAAAAAAAATATTGGGAATGTTATTTCTCTTTCAACTTCTTGGTACAGTTTGTGTGAGAGCCTCTCTAAAGTACCAGTAAAATTGTTTCAGTCCTGGACTTTTCTTTGTGGGTAGAGATTTTACTGCCTCTGTTTCCACATTTGTTGTGGGGCAGCTCAGAGTTTTTATTCTTGGTTCAGTTTCAGTGTACTGTGTTTGCCTAGAAATTTTTGCATTTCTTCCAAGTTCACCAACTTGTTGGAGTATAAATTTTTGAAATAGGTCCTTATAATTTTCTGAGTTTCAGCAGTGTCTGTTGTGATTTTTACCCTTTTTATTTTTAATTGCCTTAATATGGGTTGGTTTTTTTCCCATTCCTCCTTTAAATTAGTTTATCTACAGGTTTATCAGTTTTATTTATTCTTTTAAAAAACCAGCTCTCTGATCTATTGGTTTTCTCTGTGTGTGTGGTTAGCTACAATTATGTTTTGCTTTATTTTTGATGTGTGCATTTATAGTGATAAATTCTCTCGTGGGACTGCTTTCATTGTGTTCCATATGTTATAGTACAATTTTCTTCCTTAAAGCAACATTAAAAAACTATATGGTACTGGCACCAAACTGACAAGTTGACCAATTGAACAGAACTGAGGGTTCAGGGACAGTGTCAAGTATCCTTGGTTACTTGATTTTTGACAAATGGGGAAAAAAAAGTACACTGGAAAATGATGCCCTCTTTAAAAAAAGGATGCTCAGAAACACTGGTTAACCATATGCAAAAGAATGAATCTAGAATTACATCTATCACTATACAAAAATCAAATCAAAGTGGATCAAAGACCTAGATATTAAAACTGAATCACTGACTCTTCTGAAGGACAACATATGTAAAACTCTTGAAGAAGTAGAGAAGTAGGCGTGGGCAAAGCCTTCCTCTTAAGACACTTGATGTAAAGAACCCCTGGAATAGATAAATGGGATTATTTCAAATTAAAATTTCTGTGCGGCAAAGGAAACTGTCAACAGAGTGAAGGGAGAATCAACAAACTGGGAAAATAATTTCCATAATCCCCTTTGGCCAGGGCTAGTACACAAAGAACTGAAGAAAAATAAAACTCTCAAAATCAGAGACCGATTAAAAAATGGACAACTGAAATGAATAGTCAGTACTCCAATGAGGAAGTTCAAATAGCCAACAAATACGTGAAAAGATATTAAACATCTTTAGCCACTAGAGAAATGTAAATCAAAGCATCATTAGTGAATCATCTTACCCCAATGTGAATGGTGCATATCAAGAAATTGAATAGCAATCCATGCTGTCAAAAGTTGCAGGGAAAAAATAACCCTTTTCTATTGCTGGTGGGATGGTCAACTGAAACAACCACTATGGAAAACAGAATGGAGATTCCTTAGAAGGTTGAAAAAATACTTTATTCAATACAGTGGCACCTCTTCTGGTATCTTTCCACAAAATTTAAAAGCAACACATAATAGCTATACATGTATGCCCATATTCATAGCAGCACACAACTAACAACAGCTAAAATGTAGAGGACTCTAAAATATCTATCAACAGACCAATGAACACAAAAATTGTGGTACATATACACAATTGAGTTCTACTCCTCCATAAGAGCTGATAAATTTGGGGCTTGTATAGGTAAATAGACACAACTCAATATCATCGTGCTTAGTGAAGAGAGTCAAACTCAGAAGATTAAACATAGCATGGTTTCTCTAATAGTAGAAACCCAGAACTCAGGTACTTTATAGAACCAAATGGGTGTTTAAGGGTGGAGTCAGGGCAGATGAGGGAGGGAGCTGGAGGGACAGAAAGGAAGAGAACAAAGGATTCTAATGGGAGACGATATATTTGTGCACAAAACACCCAAGCTCAATATAACATTGTGCATTTCATATATATACAAATAAAAAAGAGAGTAAAGAAAACAAAATTCAATTCATTGTTTTTAAGATTTGGATCTGTAATGTCTCCCCAAAACCTCATGCATTTGCATGTTGGGGATTATCTATGGATTTTGCCTGTTATTAGGAAATAGGACCTGGCTCGAACAGTTGAATTACTGAGCATGTAGGTGTGGTGCAGAAGGACATAGTCTTACCCCCAGCTACTGCTAAAACTCTGATCCTTCTTTTCGTGGTGCCATGTTCAGATACTCTCCATCGGATTCTTCCTACCACTTCCAGATGTTCATGAATGAAATTAGACCTTCTGAAACTGAGAGCTAAAACTGGCTTTTTGTCCTTAAAGTGTGGGTGTTGGATATTATGCCTCAGAGTAGCTAAGACAATAGCTGGCTGGCTCTGAGGCATAAATATCAGTCAGGAAGGACAGACTGAAACAGAGCTCTAAGTTTATGTGAGCCAGGAAGCAGATTGGAGCATCAGTGTCAGAGGGAAAAGAATGAGGGTCAGCCACAGGCCTCAGTTCATGCTTGTGTGACCTATACAAGACACCAATTCCCTAGGTAGCTCTCGTGCTTCTCAAGAAAATGGCCAAACAGCTCTACCCTCAACTGAAATATGTACATTTTAGCACCATGCCCTAAAATGGGTGGAATTGTGCTTATTTGTGAGATGCTGTCATAGCATCTTTCCTCATGTCCCTAAAGAAACTACTTGGTTGCTTTTTATGTTGTTAAACTCTTTAGCAACACATCTCTTTTAGCTACAACTTAATCTTCCTTCAGAACCAAAACTTAAGTTTTTTTTTTTAAATTGTTTCTGATCTTCATTTGTCCTTGATTGCAAACATAAAGTTAGTTAAAAACAACCAGCAGTAGAAATTTTACGACCTAAATTTTGAAATATCCTCCCTCAAATTAAGGAATCTATTACCATTATTTCAGTGTTATGGTTTAGATATGGAATGTCCCCCCAAAGCCTCACATATGTGGCTGTTATATTACACCTATGGAACCATGGGCTACTACGAGGTAAGCCTGGTTAGAAAAATTAACATGCTGTGGATTGACCCAGACTGTGTGGATTGTTGGGATGTGATCTGGAAGGAGATACACTAGCTCTGTCCTTGCTCGAGCCCTTGGCTTCCTGTCTGCCACAACATAAACACCCTTTTCTCCTTCTAGGCCGTGATCACATGCTTCAACCATAGCCAGCCACTTGTCTATGGAATGAGACCTGAAACTGTGGGTAAAGTAAATCTTTCCTCCCTAAGATTTAGATATTGCATAAAGTTTCCTCTCAATGAAAAAGTAACCAAGTAGAAATTGGTACAAGAAGTGGGCCATGACTGGGATTCTACGTGGCCATGTGGCTTAGAAGCCTTTGCAACTGGTTTGCAGGAGAATTTTGGAAAGGTTTGAAGATTCTGGCTAGAGAAGCCTTAGAATATTGTAAGCTGATCTTGATGAGAGATTCTGGCCAAAATTGCAAGACCAAGCTGCTGATGAAGAGTGGATTGCACAGACCAAGCTCAAGAGGTTTCAGAGAGACAGGAGGATTTTATTGGCTATAAAATGGTCTAGAAACCTTACGTGCTATCATCCGGAAAAAGGTGCTCGGCATTTCGCCCCATTTCAAGACTTTATCTAAAACTGAAATCAGGGATGACAGACTAATTTATATGACAGAGAAAATTTCAAGTCAATTCAATATCCAGGCCATCACATGGTGACGTTGAAGGCTTTCAGCCAGCTCGGCACTAAAAAGAAGATGAAAACAGCAAGGGGAAAAAAAAAAGAGGTAAGTTTGCAATTTTACCAGAATAAAAGAGTATAAAATTAGAGGGAAAAATACATGGCTGTTGAGGCTAGCATTAAAAATTAAGTACTGGTGACAAGTTTTGAGGAGGAACGAGTAAGACCTCACCCTTTATTGATCCAACAATGCCAAGGCAAAAGGCTTTGTTCTGAGGAGACTATTCCAGGGAATCCTGTGGGGTCAAAGAGACAGATGTTTGCCGGAGTCCAGCCACCTGGATTTCAGCTGTCCAGGCATTTGGAGACTGCTACAGCCCCAGGTCAGAAGACCAAGGCTACTGCTCCAGCCCATGGAAAATGTTATTTCCATCCACATGGTGCTGGTCACAAACATGCAGAATGCAAGAGTTACGGGCTTATGAATGCGTCCACTCAGATTTCAGAAGAAGACTTTGGAGACCAGGTAGTGTGCCAGAAGGAGGACAGTACATACAGCTGTGAAGAGTAAGTCAGAGGTCCTGTGGAGACCCCAGAAATTTAGAGATGCCAAGGGCGTGGATCATCTGCTGAGGAAGGCTGCAGGCTGTGAGTGGAGTCGGCCCAAAAGAAATGCCATGACTGTTGCAGCCAGAGACAATTCAATAGGGCCAGGGCTATCTAGGGCCCTTGGAACTCACACTGTGTTATTGTGTAGCCCAGGTAAGGAACATGGAGCTACAGAATTTAATAAAATTGCAGGACTTGGTGCTTGCTCTGCTAGTTTTCATGCCTCCTTTGGTTTGATTTCTTTCTGTCCACCTAGCCCCCTCTCTTGGAATGTGAATGTTTACCGTGTGTCATTGTGTGTTGAACATTTAGTATTTCTTTGATACCATGGAGGCTCACAAGTAAGGGTTCTCTGCTCCCACCATTGCCAGCCACCCATCAAGGGAGGGAGATCTTCTGAAATTGTGAGCTAAAAGAAATCTTTCCTCGCTTAAGTTGTGGAGGTTGTGTAATGTGTCTTAGCAATGAAGAAGTAACTAAGACTCTCAGTCTTTCGCAGATTCTCAGTACATAGGCAAAAATGTAGACAGTATTTTCTAAAGAACTATCAAAGATATCCTTCTTACCAGTGGAAGCTTCCTGACCATGGCCTTTACTTACACATTCTAGTCAGTGTTCTGATCTGAGCTCTAACCAGAAATACCCATCACGCTCTGCATAGACTGTTGTAGGCCTGCTCAGATTTTGAGGGGATTGGTATCGTTGTCTGACTCCAAAGCAGAAACATCATGGTAAAAGGCAGAGGTAGAGCAACTCTTAGTTTTGGTGGTTGGAAAGCAGAGTAGGTGAAGAGTGCCAGGAAGAAAGGTTGTGAGGGGACAGAAACACCAAAGCCTTGATAATCCATCCGGAAACAGAGCAATTCTGTGCCTATTGCCTGAACAGGCTCCCAAACTGTGCTCTGGGTCTCTCAAGAGACAGGGAGAATTTTTTTTAATTTATAATTTGACAAATTTACAAGATGCCCAATTTTTTCTTATACTCCTACTGTAAGAAGAATGTACTAAATAAGAACATTTATTAATAGTATTTTTAAAACTTTGGCCAACCCCAGTAGTATAGAAAGTAACATGACTTTTTAAAAAAGAAAATATGTGTATTTTGAGTGAATACAATGACTATGATTGATATAAAAAGCTCAAACATTAGGATTTTAATTATGTTTTAAATAGTTTCTCATAAGGGAGTTTTCATGTCTTCTTTGGTTTGAACTGACAGATTATAGTATTCTGGCCAAGAACTAGACTAAGAAGAAGAAAAATTAAGGGTGTCCACATTTAGAAATTGAAGAAGCTATTAATGTTCCAAAATTGATGAATTTAGAGTCAAAAAATAAACATTTTGCAGCCTTGACATTATGTATTTATTTAAAGAAATTCCCAAGGAAAGCTCAAGTATTGTAGTTTATAAGCAATTTGTGCCTAATTAATAACACAGTAGCTTACGTAGGGTAGACAATTTTGGCCACCCAGTTTTATTGTGAGCTGATCTCCTTTTGCTAGTATTTCAAAACCTGTGGAACATTTGCAGAAGATATTTTGTTTTATCGAGTTAACAACTTTCATCTTTTTATTTGGAAAAAATAAACTTAAAGCTTTATATTTTCCCCCCAAATTACCAACTACAAATATTTCTTCTTTCAAAGATCTACCTAGATGGTCTAGTTAACTATGGATAGCACTATGATAAAATACCCAAATATTTTCGATGGTCACATGAAAAGTTTATTTTCATAGGATGTATCTTGCAAAGATATGTAAAGTGTTTAAAGTAACCCTTAAGGTCAAGAAAGCCACTTTCCTTGAAAATCGGTAATTGGAGTCTACCGTCTCTTCACATACACAAATAGGTTTTGATTTGGACTACGGTTTGAGATTCATGACTACTGTTGAGTTTCTTAAAAGAAGAAATATTCCCATTTAATTCTATCTTATTTCTAAGTGTTTCTTGTGTCAAGTACAATAGCAAAGCCACTCCTTAAAGATTAACAGCAAATTAACACAAAAGTAATATTTTTCGGTACATATAGCCTTTTTAGTCTGTCTTAGGGGCAGAGAGATGAGAATTATTTTGAAAGTGATTTGGTAATAAAGGCATCTTAGGAAAATTAGCATGGCCAATTAATACAGGTCAAGGAGAAACAACAAAGATGTCTTCTTAATCAGGGAATGGGAGAAGCTTGATGCTATCAGTTAACATGGTATGTCCAGTGAGAGAGACATGGGCTGTGAGCTACTCACAGGAGGAAGTGTGAAACCTCCTTTGTGGTGGGGCTATCTAGCCAAAGGCAACTCTGCCGAGGAGGGGAAGTCTGTGCGCTGTTAACAATTAACACATGGAAGCTGAGTGGTAGGTGTGTTGGCATAGTAATGGCGACCTGAATAGAACACCAACAACACTTTATCCTCCTCCCCACTCAAGTCCATTTATCCTGTAAAATTTTGCAATTCCAGAACTATTTTTGTAGAATCTTCTTGTCAAGAAACTAGGAGAATTTATAAAAACTCTAGTGTGGTGAGCTCTAATTTCCATAGCTATAGTTGGTGCCATCACATGTTATGATGCTAATGCTCTGCTCTTGAGTACATATGCAGCCAAGAATATGTGCCAATGTGAGACGAAGTAAAGTACTGCTCTTTCAAGTATATAGAGAGACTAATTAAATCACTTGAAAAGTTAATTCTCCTGAGACATGATGAAAGATGTCAGTCCTTATTTTTGTTATTGGCAAGTAAGGAATACAGAACCAACAGTGGATGGACCTACTATGGGGAAGCAAGGTCATTTTTTTGCATAGATGCAAAGATTTTTGTATTTGTTAGCTCTTCTGTTCATAAAATTTCTACGCAGAAATCAAGGTGCCTCTGCATAGAGGCTGGTGACATCTAGTGACCCAGAAATGTGTACAGTTTTGAATGACTTGAAAGCTGTAGACAAAATTTGACAAAGGTTAATACATAAGCTTAATACCTTACACTTTGTACCTACTCCAATATATCTGCCTCTTTCTCATCCCTCCCTTCACTAGTTTAACGACCTTGACCTTTCGGGATCATTTTGACACCATAGTCACTGACCACTGACCACAAGCACAGTGAGGTCCTTCTCCAAGTAACTCGTTTCTTCTCCAAAGTTCTTATCTGCTTGTTATGCCACAGATTTTTATTGTGGGTAATTTTAATGTCATAGCTAAGACTAATGTCTTCTAATTTTAAAATTCATTCCTCTTTTACTCTGGTGCTAATTCACTAATTCAGCTTTCTTCTTTTTTTTTCCCATAGTATTGCTTCTGTTATCGCGATTATCCCAGTAAAATATAGCTCCAGTTACATTGTACTGTAAGCACGTATCTACAAGGAGTTTATCTATTTTGGTATTCTAAAATGCATAAAAGGACGTTTTAGTCTTACAATAAATGTTCAATAATTTTACTATGTCAATAAATCAACTTTAAAAATTTCTAAGAAGGAGAAATAACTGCTTTGATCATTTTCAAATATGAGTTCGTGAAACGGAAAGGTTAATTGATTTCTCTAGGGCCCCATAACTGCTTTGGCGTGGAATTAGGATCCGTCATGGGCAGTACTGGCTTCAGAGTCTGCACATTAAGATCTTCAGTGTTGATGGTGTCATGTCACTCCTGTCACCCTGGGATGCTTTTGATTGTTCGATTGTATGTATGCCTTGTTTTGAGACTTAAAGTAAATACAAATTAGTGTGTCTCCTCTCTCTTTGCCACTGATAGCTTGAGAAAGTATTTCTGGACTCCAGTAAGTACTTGTTTTGAAATGAAATTTACAAATCTGAAAAGATCGGAATTTTATTGTTGCCATTCTGTCTTTGGTCTGAATTTCTTTTTGTTTGTTGCCCCTTTGTCACAACCTATCTAGAAGTTCTTGAGTTGCTTGGTCATGTATTCTCGTGGGTTTGAGATGGAGAAAGGAAAAAGAAATGTCTTATTTCAAAGGGGTCTCTCATTCCCTCTAGCAGTGGACATATGTACTTGGGGCCAATCTAAATACTGAATATATTTTGGTCATTCATCCCTGATATCTTCTGGAAAATTACCCTAATAATACCAATGAGTGCTTGAATAAATCTTAAATCTTAAGCACCCTGAATTGTCCAGGCAATGATAATTTCTTCATAGGAAATCCCCAAAATAGATATGATATGAAAGTATGAGTTAAAAACTTTATTTTTTCTAGTAAAATAAAGTGGCTGAGATGCCATAATGACTACACACACACACACACACAGACACACACACACACAAGTGTGTGTGTATATACATTTTCCCACAATTTTTGTTCATATATATATATATATATATATATATATATATATATATATGTACGCAGTACATAGTGTTTACAATGAACTTGAGCATTTTGTGCACACATATATCACATCAACTTTACAATCCCTTCCCTTTTTTGACCTTCCAACACCCTCTACATCCCCACTAAGTCCCACTATCACACCAATTTTCTGTAGAATGCCTGTATTCTGGGTTTCCCAAATCAGAGAAACAATGCAATATTTAACGTATCTCATCCTCTGCGTCTGACTCATTTCACTTGAAATCACCACTCTTCCTTCAGCTTCTCACCCCTAAAATGGACTGCAGTGGCTGTATGTTGATATTTAACAACACAGAGAGACTAAACTACAATTATGTTAAGTGAGAGTCAGCAAACAAAAAAATAAGAAACATGCATACCTTTGATGAGATTACTAGGTCTGAGTTCAGACAAACCTAACTCAACAGATCATTTAATTTTATTAGGTTCCCTGAACAAATAGATATACATACCTTAAATTTTATACTGATAAAATTGCTTCTTTTTGTTTTAGGCAATGGAGAAATTGAACTTGCAGAAATTTTCATAGTTTACCTTTCATTTTTCTCTTCAAACATGAATGTTTAATTATACTAGAGTGTAAACTGATTTTTCTAATTAAATTCTACATTTTATAGAGGGCTTTCATGAAAATAAGTGTTTTCCGGAATGTAGTTCATTAATTTTCCCAGGAAACAGCTTTGATGTTATTTTTGTACATTGGATGTTGCAAGCTGTAATTTGCCTGCTGATTGTAGAGACAGAATAAAATATTTACTTCATAATTCTTTGGTTTTCTACAAGGATAGTGATCACTCGGAGGAACGGTGACTGGAAGGAAAGGGCGGTGTCATGAATCATTCTAAGGCAAATCTGCTTCGAGGTAATTAAACTCTGGTAGGTTCAAACATAATACATTGGCAAAACGTCTCCGTGGAGATTTAGGTTACTGTTGGAATATGTGAAAAATAAGAACAAAAATTATTTTGGATCTAGTATACAGAATGCACACATTCAGGTTGTGTTTTTAAAATATAATTTAAATAAGAATTTTAAAACAAAGTGAAGAGAGGGATGTATGCCAAATAATTCCTGAATGACAACGTGAGCAAATGCATAACCAAATGATAACACAAAAATATTTAGATTTTTTCTTTTAAATCAAAAACTTGCGTATAATTGTTATTGTACATATAGACACACACTTCTGAATGTAATTTTAAGACAATAGAATAGGAAGACAAGGGCAGAGAGGGGTAAATATGTTATAAACATGTTATAAACATGTTATAAATAAATATTATTCTGACTGTTAGATGTAGAATATTTTTCAAATGATTCCTCCTAGAGTCAATGAATTTGAATGCATTAAGAGTGAAAAAAACTTGTTTTTGAGCTTTTATTCAAGATAACTTCTAAAAGAATAAAATAGGAGGAGAGAATACTACTGTGGACCAACAGGTTTAATGACTAATTATGATAATAGAGAACTCCAGTGATTCTCTTGGGGCTTTATTAAAATAGGGCCTCTCTCAACTGCTTCCCAGTGATTTTTTTCTCTTTTTTTTTGTACTTGAGCAATCAACTCACACCCAGGGTTCAAGGAAGACTATCATAATGTGCTCTGACCTTATGTGATCCTCTAGCAATCATGCAGAGCTGAAGGAGTTAGGGGAAAAAGCTTCTTGTGTAAAAAATGAATACTAATCCCAGTGAAAAAGTCAGGAGATTATATTTGATGCTCAAATAGTCTTGCAGTTACTCTAGGATACAATATTGTACCTAAAAGAGGAGTCAATATTACTAGGCAGAGAAGAATTAGCATTAGCTGGTGCGGGTACGTTGAAGGTTAGACATCTGTTGTAATGGCAAAAGCAGGAGCACCTGGAAAGGAAAAGGGACACAGTATCTACTCACCAAAAAGGAGCAGTGGTAGAACATGGTGGAACTGGCCAAATTTAAAACTTGCTAAAACCTGCATATTGGCAAAAGTAGTCTATACTATGAATTACTTTAAATAAGATTATACAATAAGAACAAGTGAAAATAAAAATTGAAATAGTTCAACAGAAGAACTCCCCTTGTCAGTTGACAAAAACCCTCCCAGGACCCTTCATCACGCTCAATAGGTTTTCTCTAGACCTGCTGGGAAGAGGAAACAAAGGGTTTTCCAAGGTCAAAATTTTTTTCTTCCCTATTTTATGAATATGTACATATGTGATACATAATGTTCACATTGAAGTTGTGTACTTTGTGCACATATATATCAAATCAAATTATAATCCTTTCCCTCTCCCTTTCGACACTCCCACACCCTCACCCTCCTTCCCGCTTTTAGTCCCGTGAAAAAGAAATGCAAACCTAGAAACAACAAAGAGGAAAGAAAACTACATCCACTTGTACTTGTACTGGTACTGGTTTAGTCAATTTTCAAGAAATATTACTTACAATATTAAGAATATTTTGAATCAAGTGTACTTCAAGCTAAATGTAGAAAATGTGCATTGAAATTAGTTTTACAAATGTGAGCATTTTAGACACAAAATGTTTAGGATGAATTCGTGAGCCCAGCCCAGTGGTCCAGGCCTGGAATCGCAGTACTTTAGGAGGTTGAGGCAGAAAGATTATAGACTTGAGCCAGTTGTACAATTTCTCTCAAAATCAAAAATTAAAAAATTAAAGCAAAAAATTGTAGCTCAATATGAAGTCTGTGGACTCCAACCCTAGTATAAGAAGCAAACAAATGAATCAGCAAAAAGAACAGGTAAGTCTCATATTTAGAGGTGAAGTGTGTGGAAGGTGATTAGCTTATGAGGACACTGTATACACTACATAGCGGGTTAGTTTGCTGATGAGTTTGAAGTTGAATGTGCTCTTAAGAGATGTGGCCTTGTTTAAGGAGAGCAGTCACTGGAGGTAAGAGTGTATTCTTGTCTCCAGTTTTTTCCTTCAGCCTTTCTGCCTACGGGTTCCCATGGGTTGCACAGTTTTCTTGAACTATTCCCTTCTGGGATAACATTTCTGTTTAGGAGTCAATCAAGTGTGAACCAAATCCTTTGAAAACTGGGTAGTAAATGAATCTTTCCTTCAATAACTTGCAGATATCAAGTGGTTTGTTCCAGTAAGTGGAAAGTAATGAATAAAAAAAAATTCACACTAAAGTGACTTAATTTTTATGACTGTTATTGTTCAGGGGATTTAGAAGCCATTGATATTGGTTTGTGAGGGAAAGAAGAAAATGGCTTAGGAATCGAGAAGGCTCTGAACAGAGAAGATGGGTGATTCGGGTTGGAGCTCAGAAGCCACATTGCTCCTAGGGATGTGGAGAATAAAGCCTGTCTCATGAGACTTCATAGTAAATGACCAGTCACAGGAAATTAGACTGGAGGCTGTGAATGTTTTGTTCTGACAATTAATTTGTCTATATTCTGTCCACATTCTAAGATTGGTGTATGACCGAATTTAAAGGTAGCAGGCTATGTGATTTTGCAGAGAGAATTCGGAGACAGCTCAATGTCCAGACTGTGGCATGGGTCCTGATGACTGATACTAACCAGATTTCCAATATGAATCAGAAGAAAAAAAGCGTATTTGTATAATTTGAAAATTTTGCATTAGGGCCAGTGAGGAAGTACATTTAATTTTGCAATTTACCTCTGCAAGATTAATTCGTCTCTCACCTTTAAATTTGGTCTGAGAGTGTGGATGAAACATATACAAATTATTTGTGAGAATAAAAAAACTCATGGCCTCTGACGTGAGACCAAGCAGAGCAATGCTTGAAGCTGTGAGAGTTAAGATCCAGTGGAGAACCTGGGACTCTGGACATGCCAGGGACACAGGACATCTTCTGAGGAAAATCTACGTGCAGTGAACAGAACCAGCCCAAGAGATGGCTCTTGTATTCTTCAAATGGCCAGGCCACAGGAACAGGGCTTCCAAAGCACTTTTCATCACATTTCTCCAGTACTGACATGCATCTACAGAATGAAATACTTGCCTTGCCAGATTTCACTATGACTTTGGTCTAACTGTTTTCTATTTTCCTATTCTTCTCTTTGGAAATGGGTATATTTACCATGTGTCATTTTATGTTGGAAGTATTTAACCTTCTTTTGATTTTTGAGGACATTCATATTTTGAGTTTAGCGAGTTTCAGAAGAGAGTTTTGACTTAGACTTTTTAACAATGCTCAAATTATTAAGGCTTTGGAAACTCTCAGAGGCAGACTTTGCATATTAAAATTGTAATCGTCAGATGTTAGCCTTGTCTGATACTCAAAAAGAATTCTGAGACCCAGTGGTATTGAGACCGGAGTCTGAGTACCAAGAGACTGTTGGCTAGCAAAGTGGAGTTTAAGCAAGACAGATTTTCTGTGAGAGATAACATGGCTCGTCAATAAGCTGTGTCAATACAAGAGAGTAAAGGGGCACAGGTGGTCTTGAGAGCTACATTTTTATGCCTACCTGTGCATCCTTATCCTAAAATTTATTTCTTCCCAGATGAGGCCTTCTTCTCAGCAGTGCTTTGGGTGTATACAACTTTAGCTCTAGAGCAAACGGCCTTAGCATCATTCACCTGGTTTTAATGGCATTCATGAACTTCTATGTTTAATGTATTAATAATATTATAGTCAGAAAACAGGTCAATTAAGGACACACTGTCTTCCCTAGTGTGCTTGTGCTGGGCTCAAGAAAATCCTGTCCCCTAAATTTGCAGTTTCATATTTGAACATCCTTGGCCATTTTGTTGAAGTTGATAAGTAAACCGAGGCAGGTGTCTCTTTTTCAGCAGTACTCTTCTGGTCATTCTTTGTGGTTGATAAATAAAATATTTGACCGCTGTGAGAAGGGCATTTTTTTCTCCCCAGAACTTGGAAGTAAACCCAAGATCTTGTGCATGATAAGCAAGGCTTACCTTCTAAATACTTCCTGACTCTTGAGGATGCATTGCTCTCACCTTTCCCTGCACATATTTTTATACCCTCCAGCTATCTTCACAGACAGCTTGAAGATACTTAATGATTGAACGGCTTAAAGCTAAAAACATAAAATATAATTGTGAAAAAATTAAATTATCCTGGTATACTAATGAGATGATAGTATGGCACTCAGACTTGCAAATATATTGAAAAAGATAGTTTTAATAAAACCACCTGAAATATTTTTTCTGTAGTAATCATTTTCACTTATGACCATGGCCATGTCATTTCAGAGTTTATTTCTGAAATGCACAATATTGTCCTTAGTTCTCTGGCAGATCCCCTGTCCGTTATGTTTTTAACTAAGAATGATGAAAATATTCAACATAATTTGTATGTAATATCATCATCATTTGTTTTAAAGTTAGTCAGTGAGGCAAGCAACTGGAGTTAGGACCCAGCCTGAAAAATTTAACAACTAGGGGAGACCCTGCCTCACAAAAATAGTGAAAAAGGATCAGGGATGTAGCTTAGAGCAAAGGCCTGTGCTCAAACTCCATTTTAAAAAAATGCATTTAAAGGCCAAGTTAAAGGACAAGACGAGGCTGAGCGCGGTGGCACGTGCTCCTCATCACAGCTTTGCCGTAGTGCTGATGTCCACTTCTGGTCTCATACATCAGTAAGTGACATCACAGAGGAAGCAAGGCAAATTGCAAATTGGGACATTATTTATAAAGATGAGGACACAAGGAGATAAGAAGAGAGAGGTAAAATGTTCACCAATGGGAAACGGTACTGAAAAAGGCTGCTCTCTACTGAGGCTGTTGCTATGCCATCTCTGTTCATTCCTTTTTTATCAGGAAAACGTATTCTTGTTTTATACACTCATCTTATTAATGGAAAATCATGGAAATGTCTAACTTTGCAAACATTCTTATTTTGAAAGCTATCTTTTTATTTCAGTGTAAATTTTTCATGCTATGGCTAAGAACAATTTCATTAAAGGATGGAAATGAATAGGTTTAGATGGTTTAATTTCAAATTCAATCTCATGTAAGTGTTTAAAAAGTATTTTTTTTCTCTTTCTACTAGTAGTGCTCATTCATTGAGTCTGTGAGTTCATATCAAAGGTAAGAGTTTAAAAAATCAGTGCCAATTTTGTTACGATATTAGCTAACATCAAATTTGTACAACTGATAAATATAGCAATAGATCTCTTTTAATCTTTTATTGTTTCTATGTAACAAAAGATTTTTACTGGTTCTTCATTTCTTGATACATATAAATTTAAAGGCTCTTCAGTGACTTATTTTTTTCACTTGGAGCATATAAATGTGATGACTTTTTTTTCTGAACTCCACAAATCCCCAGGGGGCCTTCAGACAGGCTAAGCGACATTTGCTTGCAAATGTAATGTTGCTCTAGTTCTCCCCAGCTGCTTTTCTCTTGTGTCTCCTAGCTAATATCTGATCTTGCTCTGCATATATGCCCACGCTTTCTACATGATAAATGAAGTGCTGTTGTTCAGGTACTCGAGATTTTTCAGGGAAAAATATTTCAGAAAATGTGAAAACAGCAAAGGTCTTCGTAACTTTGAGAATAACTGTTGCAGCCCATAGCCTTTCTGAGAACAGCCTCCGATTTGAGATGCCTCCCAATTTCCCCCTCAGGTGCCACTGCAAGAGGTAACCTTCAGCTGTTTTCTTACCAGTCCATTGGATTTTCTCTGAAGTAATTGCTTAGGATGAAGTACAAAGGGTCACAAAGTTACTGGATAAAGGTTTTTGTCGCACGTACAATTTAAGAGTCAGTAGATACTAAATGTAAGAAGAGTTCCCAAAAGATTATAGTTTCCACAATCTTACTGGCACCCTTCAGGGAAAGCGAATGGTCTTTGGAAAGTGGTAGGCACCACGCTCACCAGCACTGGAGCCTCTCAGACTTCTCCCGGCAGATCAGCTGAGTTTTGTCACCTCGGCCAGGAAGCTTCAGATACTCTGTCTCCTACCAGGGCCCTCCCTGAGCTGTTTTTATTTCAAAACACTTCATTTTTTGATTGCCTAATACCTGGAGAGGACTGGTCCACCAGGAATGAAATCCTCACATTCTTTAAAGTTGAAGAAACATGGCTGCTCATACAGTGTGAGCAGAAGACAGGAAACCGTTG
Organism: Ctenodactylus gundi; assembly: GCA_004027205.1. Classification (NCBI taxonomy): domain Eukaryota; kingdom Metazoa; phylum Chordata; class Mammalia; order Rodentia; family Ctenodactylidae; genus Ctenodactylus; species Ctenodactylus gundi. The sequence continues at coordinate 504,951 of PVKB01000772.1, forward strand.
GCTTCTTCAGAGAACACATGCATATTCATAATTGGCCCTTCAGGATCAAGGCCGTAAATGCCAGGATATTGGTGACTACAAGATGTAATATAATCCAAAAGGTCTCCCAGGTCTGATTTAAGGATGATCCCCAACGACTAGTTGTTTTCAAAAACATTTTATGTACTCACTCATTAGCCCCTTAGGTTCAGTGTTATCTAAATATTCTTTCTCTTTTACGAACAAAGAGAACAGACAGAATGATTCAATTTTTTAAATTTGTAGAATAATTCTAATTTCATGTACCTACTTTAAATAGCATCTATTCCACTCTACATGAATTTCAGTAGAAATTTCAGTTTAATAGGTGTAATTATATTCAATTAGTAATTTTTTACTAACTCGAGTTTTCTTACATTGAAAGAATTATAAATGTGAATCCTGTTGGGGTTTTTTGCTCTATTTTCTGTTCACGTGATAAGATTTACTTTTGGTCACATGAATATTTTACATATTTCCACTGCATTTTTAAAGTATTGATATCTTTAAATTATTAGAAAATATTTTTAGTGTCAATCAGAATTCTACCACAATATAGGAAAGGTAAATTCTGCAGTGACTACTGTTGCTTATGCCATAGTCCAACAAATGCAAATTTTTCCCTGAGTTGTCACCTTTAATTAGTTTTCATGTTTTAAGAAGACAGAATAGAGCTCCCAGACAACTGGCCTATTTAGGTACTCAATAATGTATTGAAGGTCATGATGAATGTCACACAAAGAGGAAATTTGGGTATTTTCTGAGTGTCTTAAAGCTATGAAGTATTTTCTGAAAAAATGACACTTGATCCGACACACATTGATAAAATTTTGGCAACTTTCACTGACATTCTAGTGAGCTAATCTGGATTAAACTAAGGGGTGCAATAGAAAGGTGCTCTTAGAAGCACATACTGAAATCAGTCAGTTTCAGTGAAACAGGGAAAAAGATTACTACAACAGACAGTAAGAATTACCTAAACTTTAAAGTCAGTGAATTAAAATACATTCCAATATATATGCCGTATAAAATCTTCTTTAATAGACTACCAAGCCAGACCCACTGAAACAATCTTGTAATCCTAGCATCCTGGGAGGCTGAAACAGGAGAATCACTAGGTTCAAGCCCAGACTGGGAAAGCTAACAAGATTTTGTCTCAAAATTAAATGAGCTAGGGATGCGGGTTCGTGTGAAGTAAGGCCCAGGGTTCAGTCATCCATACCACAACAAATAAACACAAAATAAAACTAAATAAATACATAAATAACAAATGATTAACTCATACATAAATCATGGTGTTTGGTAGTCATTTGACACTAACTACAACCTGGTAACATCATGTGCTTGAAGAGTAAATTAGAAACTATGTATTTAAATGAACTCTTGTCATTAATAAACAGTTATTTTTCAATTTACTTGGCATCTAGATTTTAAAATGTGGTGGTAGTATTTTAAGATCTACTTTTAAATATAACATATTTAACAAAGAAAACTAATAACGCAGTTTAAAACTTTATTTAAAACCCTTATTTATTTGAATCTTTGGTACCACTAATTTCAAAGTTACGGAAAAAGCCATTTGAACAGTTAAAAGAAATAACAATATTACCCATCTTTTCTTTTAGTTAAATTATCTTATTTTATTGCACTTTATTTATTTATTTATTTATTTAAAGTCAAGGTCTCGCTCCGTAATCCAACCTGGTCCTCAATTCTTGTGTAGCCCAGGTTGGCCTAGAGGTATAGAAATCGTCTTGGTTTAGCATCTGGAGTTCTGGAATTACTGGCAAACTGCCGTGCCCACTTGCTGTGTGGTTATGAGAGGTTCAAATGGGAGCCTAGTTCTTCCAAGAGAAGAGTTCTAATCACTGATCTATACCTCCAGCCCCTAATTATTTTATTTTAAATGGTTTATTAATTAATTATTTGTTTGTTTCTTTATTTATTGTGGTACAGATGACTGAGCTCAGAGCTTTCACACTGACCTACATCCCATTCCTATTTTTAGTTTTGATTGTGAGACAGGGCTTGCTTAGCAGCCAAACTGCTCACACCAGGGGGCTGTTTCTTCCAATCCTTCTGCCTCTACAACCCAGAGTGCTGGAATGGCAGCCCTGCACCACTGGCCCCACCTGATTTTTATTTTCAAACACAGCTAAATATAGAGAATAGAAATGATTTCACACTAGCTACAGCTAATAAAATGTGCCATTATCAAAAATCATTTTTATTTCTTGTGAATCTAATTTTCTAGCTACTCAAGGCTTTCTCTTGCATAATAATAATTGATATAAGCTCAGTGTAAGAGCAATATTAACTTCACCTATGCATAAACATGACACTGTTCTGCAGAATTGCCAGCAAAATAATATACAAATATACATTAGATGCGTAGACTACTATAGGGCATACAGTATATTTCAACGTATCAATCCATCACTAAGTAATTGCCAATACTTGCTAATAAACCTGAGGTAAACCAAGATATTATACTGATCATTGACATATAGATGGTGATAATTTAATAAAAAGTGATGGTAGGATAAGAAAAGTTTTAACCTGGCATATGAAGACATATATGGATAAAAGCAGGAGTGTTAGTCAGGTGTTTCTCAAGTTTCTGCCAGTGATGAGTTGGTATATTTTAAAGTTTCATTGGTGTGCAAAAACTGCATCTAATTCTGTTGTACATTTTTATAATTTTAAATATTTTATAGCCGTGAAACCATAGACATAACAATGAGTGTTACCTCTTAACATCACCCTGAAATTTCCCTTCTGACTTTAGCTATTAGAAAAATTGAAATGAATTCAAAATGTTTGTTCTAATAAGTTATATCAGAAAGTCACATTAAATATGCATTCATTTGATTTTTCACCATTACATATGTATTGCATTTTTGGTAATATTTGATTGATTGCTTGGTGATGCTGTAAACCTCCCCTTTGTAAGATAATTGTGTATCTCTATAAAAATGTTGAATTTTATTCTCTGAGGTAGCTAACTATTAGGACCTTTCTCTATCTTATTTTTAAGGCTTGGTAGGCATGAACAAAGTAACCTAGTCTAGGACTAAAACACTCCATTCCTAAGAAAAGAGCATTGTAAGTTCTACATCCTGGCTGGTGACAGGCAGTACTACAACCAGTACTGAGTGAGCACCAGGTACTGTTCTCTCTGGTCATGCCTTGCTGTGATCGTTTGGGTAGTTATTTCCCGAGGTGACACTGATAAGTGTCAAACATCGCACTATGGAATATTCTAGGTATTCCCTGTGCAGACAGAATTCTATCTAGACTTCTTTCTCTGTGCACGTCTCTACTTCCCATCACGCTGCAGTATGAGCTCTGTTCAGTTTTCTCACGAGATCGTTATCTTTGTTTCCTTAACTCAAGGACGGCACCCGGTTCTATCAAGGTTCTTCCAAATTCCTTTATCGAAGAGTAGAAATTCCTTGTGAAGGATATACTCAGGCATTCATAGAGTGCAATTAGTTTATTGATCATGTGGCTGGAATCATTATATTTACCTTGATGCTCAGCACCTTTTGATATTTTTTCCTTATGTTAGATCAATGAGAAATAAGTTTTGGCTGCTTTATTCCACTTTGGTTTGATGCAGAACTCTCACATAATTTTAGTTCAGCAATTTTTAAGGTGACACCCATCACAACAAGTATTTCCTATGGAAACCTAAAATTCTAGGCAGATCTTTACTTTCTATGCTAGTGTAAAGATATAAAAATAGAAGAGGTATATTTAAGGAATGAAAAAATTGAAAGATGCAGTAAGATGAACTTATAGGATAGCTAAAGTATAAAACCTTAGAAGTGAAAATATGGTGGGAATTTTTAATAAAAATACTACATAGTACAATAAAATTTTGAATTGGAAGAATACAACCTAAGACCTCAATTTTTTGCATATTTTAATCTAAACATTCTGCCTTTGTTTTCCCACGTTTATGAGCATTATGAGGGAATGAAGGAGACCATGCATAAAAATATTTTCCTAAGTCTTATAAAGTGCATTTATACAGGAGAATCAATGTGCCCCTTATTGGAGATTATAAATAGATTTTAATAATGGTTTAGTTTTCCAGAATGCCTCAGTTTTGAGGCTGTGCTGGTGGGATCTTTACTGAGCACTCTTTTATGTGACTTTCATGCAGTCCAAATTCTACTTTATATACAATATTGAAGTTAAGTGAAATGACTTCAAGAAGCAACAGAAAAAGTTAATGCAATTTATCTTGATAGTAAAATATTATTTTAAGCATATTTCTTGATATAGGTATGAGGTTATTTAATGATAATTTTAATAAATGATAAGAATTATCATTTAGACAAAAATGTAACTGTCATTAACCTTTGAAGTGTTGATTTAAGAGAAATACTTTTACTGTATGTTTAAAATTAAAATAATTACCTTAAAATATAAAATCAGAAATTCTAAGATTACATTATTCATCTATATATGAGCGTGTGTATGTATTTGTAGTATGTGTGTGTCTCTGTGTGTCTGTGTTTATTCTAGAAATCAATGAATAATTTAGAGATCTACAATTTATATTATTTAATGTAAAATGTAAAAGTCTTAGAAGGGTATCGTTCCTCTCTCTTTCCTATTCTGTGTTCTTTTTGGTCATATGCTAGACTTTACTGTGTACTTACACATTGTTTAGACAACTATCCTTAAATAAATAAAATTATTTAGGCTTTTCATCTTTATTTTTTATGTATTCCATTTGTCTCAATTTCTTTATATAGTTTCAGTTTCCATATGTTTTATTCTTCTGCCTAAAACATCCCTGTAACATTTATTTTTCTGCAGATCTGTCAGCAGTGGATCCTTGCAGTGCCTTTTTCTCAGACAATGCGTTCACTTAATTGTTATTTTGGGCTCTTTCTATATAAAATGGACATGTAATCGAAGCTGACTTTTTATCTTTCAGTTCTTTTCGGATTCGATGGCAATTGGTGTTGGATTGTGCAGTTGCTGACAAGACATTTCACGCTAATGTGTGTGATTGTTTCTCTCCAGGTAATGTTCTGTTTCTCTGTGGGTGAATTTTTTATTGCCTTTGATTTTTTGGTAGTTTGACTGGTTTTGCTTTTTTTCTAGGTATCCTTAATTTCATTTTTGTATTAATCTATCTTGGGGTTCTCTGAGCTTTTTGGTTCTCAAAACTATTCACAAGTATGCACGTGTTCACTTATTTTTTTCCTTTCCATTCTGTTGTCACTTTTTTCTGAAATTCAAATTACTTACATTTTAGACCATTTTATATTATTGTATTGTTCTTGCATTCTTGGTTTCTCTGCAGTTTTGTTTGTTTTGATTTTTTTCTTTTCTCTTCATGCTTCAGTTTAAATATTTTACCTTGACCTACTGCATAGTTTAGTGGCTCATTTCTTAGCTCTGATGTGTCTGCTCATCAACATACTAATATAATTCCTCATTTCTGGGTTCTATTTTGAGTCTGATTCAGCTTCCTGGTTTATCTCTTGTTTTGGTTTGTTTTTATTTGCTTATATGTGGATCTTCTTAGTTTTATGGGAATATATGTCAACAAATGTAGAAAATTGTGTATAAAAATAATTGCTTATATTCAGATTTTTCATACTTTTCTGATTTGTTTGTCATGCTGACAGTGTCATCAGGAGCAAGACATTAGTCAAGACATTCTGTGGTTGGCCTGGGTGGGGTTTTGGTGTGGCTATTTGTCATTCGCTGACAAATACAATTCGTTTTCCTCCAATATTCCAGTGCCACTATCACATCTAGCACTTTGCCTGACACTCTCAAGGTGTGAGCCATTGCTTCCTGGCCACTAATAGTTTCAGCCATCTCTAGATGCCTGTGCCATAGACAGTGTCCCTTTTTAGTTTGTTATTTCTCTCTAACTGTAGAACATCATTTTATATGACCAGGTCAGATATTCATGTAAGAGGCAATGGAAAATATTCATGGTGCTTGTAAGACAGCTTCAAGTGCCAGACACTCACAGGCAAGACATCCAGTATGTGTCATCTCTCATTCCCAGGAAAGCCACGCAAGCATTAATCTACAGTGGGTCTAAGAATCAATATCCTGCCTCTGTTCCCCTTTTAGTACTAGAGAGACTAAACTTTGGGCCCTGGCCACTTTTCTATTTTACGATGGGCTGTATGGGCTCACTAGCTGGAAGTGTTCCTGCTTTGGGCATCATAACACGCCTTTTATTTATTAGTGTAGTATGCTAGAGCCTAAGTGTTCCTGAGCTTTTCTGTTTGTGAATATATTTCATCCACACTTCCTATAAAAACATTAAGTGATGATTTGTCTGATTCTAGATTATAAGGGGATGGGTGTCAGGCAGTGTTTAAGTTCCACTAAATGCTAATGTGTTATGTCCTAATTTGTGAGTTTCTTCTGCTCTTGCACCAGCAAATTAAAGTATTTGATTCTTGGAAGAGAAGCAAATGTTCATGTGGGTAGCAGAGCTTTTGCCTCTTGTTTCTTTATTTGAATAATAATGAATGAAATTGAAACACTATTTTCAATTTCAGCCTCTTAGAACTTTAATAAGCCTTTTATTTTTCAGGTCTTAATTCTGCATTTTAGCCCCAAATCAAGAGCAGATACTTACTAGTTAGGTGAATAAAGTGGTGTTTTGGCAGAGAACACAAATATCTACATAAGCACAATTTGGGACGTTAACCTTTTTTGAATTACATGATCCTGATTCAAAATATAAAATTCTATTTAGACTTAAAAAAGAAAAAACTCTTCTGACTCTTGTTCCCTTTGCACAAAACACAAATCAATGCTGTTCAACTCGTAATTGAATTATCACTGTAACTCCTCTCCGGGTTATTTTCATTTCATATTCTCTGTCGTTGAAGCATTTCCTTAAGGGCTGAAGATATAGCTCAGTGGTATAGTGCTTTCCTGACACGCAGAAGGCCCTGGGTTCAAACCCTGGTTCCAAAACAAAACAATAGACCACACGCACGCGCGCGCGCACACACACACACACACACTCACACATATAAACACACACACACACACACACACACAAAGAAAGAAAAAAGAACTATTAAAAACCACTTTAGTCGATGAGTTTCTTTTAGACAAAGTTAGCCTAAATAACTCTTAGGGTTAACTAAACTTTTTAAGTCTATGTTAGAATCCCCAAACTTTTCAAGTCCTAGAGGAGCTGAAAGGTCTCTCCAACTCTCTTCTACGCGACAAAGCCTTATTTCATTTTCCTTATCTGCTGTGCTCAAGTTAATTTATGAATTCTGATATTAAAACAATCATATGTCACTTGTTTTCTTTTTTAAAAAATCTAAATGCATACTATTTTCACTCTGAACACAGAATAATAGTTTCCAAACTCAAAAACAAGATATCCTATGAAAAATTTAATATTTTATACTTGCTTTGTTTATAACACCAAAATTGTAGGAGAAAAAACATAAATATCATTATCAGTCCAATTTTTGCTTGTATAAAAATGAATTACTATTAGCCTGAAATTATGATACATTTGATAAATATTGAATCAAAGGAATTGAATAAGTGGATATTATAACTGTTATCATTATTGCTTTAAAAGATGAACTATTAAGTCTTAGGGTTACTTATAACTTGCCTTCAGAAAAGTTGAAGTTCTGACTGTGCTGGACATCTGATAACAGAAAGATCAGTGTTTCTCTACAGTAACGAGGAAATCATCATCAAGGAGGCCTCCAGCTGTGAGATCAAGACAGTAAGCAGATAGTTGCCTCTTCCTTATATCAACTCTATTAAAAATTTCAGATTAAACATACATTTCTTTAAATTCAATAGAGCTGAGATTTTGGCTAATGTAGGGCATACATGTCAACATATATTCTTTCTTTGAGATAAAGTACTAGGATTTAAATTCAACTCAAATAGAATTTTCAGCAAATTACGTTTCTACAAGATGAATCCAAGTATACTTTGACTACCCAAATGTGAAATGACGTAATTTAATTAAATTACCAAAAGTTACACCTGTGTTTAGATACAAGAACAGAAAGAATCTACATTTTCTGGCCTTTCTTGTCACTTTTCATTGATTTGTCTCTTTTTTCTTTCCTCTTCTCTTTATAACTCCAAAGATAACGAATGACTCTTTTGTAACTTAGCATAGGCTGCAGTTCCAAGAACTAAGCTCAGGATCCAGAAGAGCTGTCTGATCCCGGTTGAAATGTATTATTACTACAATTAGGAGCTGAAATGGCTAATTACTTCCTACAGAATGTTTATTCTGATGGAAAAGGAACTAAAGAGGGCAAGAAGCTCTCCTAGAGAATCGAGAATCTCAGCCACTTATGGGATCTGTGGGTGTTGTGCCACACAAAATCTGAATGAAGGCAATTCATAGAAATTGTAGCCTTAGCAACGATGCTGTGTCCCTTCAAGGCTTGCCCACGTTCTCCAGAGGTTCACCACTACCACAAAAAAAAAACTGTTACATTTTGTGGAAAAAAAAATAAGGTATCCAGTTGTTCTTACATATATTTTAAAGAGTAAAGCCTTAGGCTGCAATTTATTTAACGAAGCCTGTACCACATATTCATTTGAGCACATTTCTTTTCCTTTAAATCCATAGTGGCAGATGATATGATTTATGGCACACTGATTTCTTTTTGAATAATTTAAAAAGGACTCAAAAGAAAATCCAAATGAAGCTTCTTTATTCTGTCAACATTCAGTGTCGCTGAGTCATTTCTGTAGTGTTTCTCTAAATGGAAGTATAAACAGAAAATTAGATGATTTATTAGAAAATCAGATACTTGCTAGGAAAAAAACCCTAGATGGAAAATTAGACTAGTGTTATTTAAAATGTGTCCTATTGATTTTAAAAAGTATTTTACTGACACAGACAAATATGTGCCTTACACTGTTTACAAAATTACTTTTTGGCAGTAAGATAATGCAATTTTCATCTGCTCAATGATATTTTTGCATAATTCCATTAATACCAATAAAATTACAATAATATCGATTAGCAAAAAACTCCCAAAATTATTAGTTAAAATGGAGATTATTTCTAACTTTCCTAAATTTATATTGGTAAGTCTGAGGCTACCTGATCTGAAATTAGCAATTTTTGGAATTCTAATAGTGTATATTGTTGATAAGTAGCCCTGCATCAAACTCTGTAGAGTATATTATATTTTTTGCACTGTGTTTGAATTTTTTTCTGGTAAAATATGCATAACATAATATTCATTTTTAATCATTCTAATGTACAGTGCTGTTGTATAAAAATATATGTTCATTGCCATACAGCTCTTACCATTACACATCTCTGGAATTTCCTTCTCTGAGAAAAATTCTGTAATAATTTCCTATTCTTCCAATTTTTTTCTACAGCCCTTGATAATTAACATTTAACTTTTCTCTGAATTTGAATACTCTGAATAACTTATGTAAGTGGGGCCATGTAATATCTGTGGTTTTTTTTTTTTTTTTGATTGGGTTATTTCACTTAGCTTACTGCCTGCAAGGTTCATCTATGTTCAAACCTGTGTCAGATTTTCTATTCTTTTTAAGATTAAATATTGTTCCTTTGTACTATGTATCCAATTTGTTTGTTATTTGTTGTACTTGAGATCTGCAAGGTGTTCCACAGGCTTAAGTAGTGTCAAAGGCTTGATCCCCAGCTGGTAGTGCTATTGGAAAGAGATGGACGATTTAGGCTGTGAGGTCTACTTGTTGGAAGAAGTGTACTGGGGTTAAGTCTGTGAACGGTATACCATGTCTGGCTCCACTAACAGACACACATCTTTTGTGTCTTTCTGCTTTGGCCACCTGAAAGTCAGCAGTCTTCCCCCATCACATCCTTATGATATTATATACTGTCTTACCACAGGTTAAAAACTATAGAGATACCTAAGAAATATTTGAAACTTCGGAAACTGTGAACCAAAATATTTTTGTTATAAAAATAGAAAGTTGAATCAGGCATACATTCAACTGACTGTTAATATTCACTTGGGTTGTTTAGTTCCTCTGAATGTTAAAAATAGTGCTGCTATAGACATGATATAAAAATATCTGTTTGAATCCTTGCTATTACTTATTATGATATGTCATGTATTTTTAATAATTAGATACATTTTTTTCTTTCAAATGTCAAAAAAGAATTCAGCATTAGTAAAAAATTAGAAAGTAGATTAAGGGTAATAAAAGAGGGAAAATTAAGCCAAAAGTCAGTAATCAGCAGAACATTGTGAAAGAAAAGAAATTCTGAAAATATTCGAAAAAGAATTAGAAAGTGATTATATCATATACAGATATATACTTTTCTGCTCATGATCTAGAATTTTTCTTACTATTTCATTTGTAAGACATATGTGCAATTTGAGAGCTATGTGATATCAAGCATAAGTATGCCATAGGTTTGTATATGTATTGCCCTTGAGAACGAAGTTAGTTGTGTTGAGTGAGATTAGAAATTAATATATGTTCTTCCAGGCTTAATTGTGTCATTCAGTAAATAATCATTTAAAACTACAGGGTAGTGACCCATCAGAGAAAAAAAATGATGCTTGTATTATCAACATATAATACTCTGATATAGATCTGAAAAATATGAGGCATATTAATGCATTGAAAGCAATAAAGTACTGTTGGGAGATTCAGAACCAAAAATCAATGAAATTTACAAGCATAAGGCTCAGTAATTTCAAAATGTTCTCAAATCAATCTGCAGCAATCCAATCAGGAATTTTGTGGGATTTCCTCCTTTAGAAATTGACAAAGTGATTCTAAAAATAATTTTTGAAGTGATAAAGATTAGAACGGCAAGATACTTTGGAAGAAAACAAATTTAGAGAACTAACACATTTTAGTTTGAAGACCTATTATAAAGTTACAGTATGTAAAGCAATCGAGTACTTGCAGAAAGACAGAATGTAGATTAAAAGAGAAGTATAGAAAGATTATTAACAGAAGTGTACATGGCCAAATGATTTCTGACACAGTTAAAGGACAATTCATCACCATATGAATAATATTATGAGTAAATTGGACTAGACTTATTAGATATCATTGTGTGCTGTCATACACACGTGTGCACATGTTGTTCTAAGTATTTCAGACATGGGATGCAGGAAGAGGGATTTTAATAGCAAATTAAGTAGTTTGGCAATCATGAGCTATTTATCTTGTTCAAAGTAATTTTTAATGATCACATTTAATGATCACATTTTCTAAATACATATTATCTAACAAATATGTCCAGTGTATCACATATTCATTTTATATAAATAGTATCAAAATATCATCAAAGTATACATTTATTATAAATATCATAGTTTGCTTTCTATAACTATAAACTTTCACACACAAAACACAAAGAAAGGTTATATTTTATATAGTGTGAATGCAGACAGTAGTTGTTACTTCAATGTTTTATTCTGTACTTGAATCGCTATTGAGGGGCGTTTTAGTGTTAAGAAATATTACATAAAGTAATTTTGTTATCTCCTCAACAAGGAAATGGCTTTTGTTCAATAGAATAGGTGACTTCTAGAAATGACAATTTTTGGTCATGTTGGATACTAACTAGTTTTAAAACTAACTCAGCAATCTTACCTAACATTGGCTGCAAGCTATTGGCTTCTTAAGTGTTTCTTGGAATTATTTTAAAATGTTTTGTTAGTCTCGTTTCTGCAGCTGTTTCAAAATACCTGATGAATAAACTTAAAGGAGAAAATGTTCCTGTGAATACACAACTTTAGAGGCTTCAGTTTGCTGGCTCCATTTTTTTCTGGGCCTGTGGTGAGGCCTTACATCATGGCAGGGGGCCACAGTAGAGCACCTCTACTCGCTGCATTGCAGCTAAAAAGCAAAAAGACGAAGGGGCAAGGAAGGGTCTTGGGACAAAAGCCAACTTTTTAAAAGCTCACACTTAGTGTGTTTCTCCCTACCACTCCTCTTGGAGGCCTGAGGTTAAAAGGTGTCACTGCCTCCTGATTGCAGCACAGGATAGCATCCAGCTCTTTACCATATGACCTCTGGGAAATACTTCAGATCCAAACCTTAGCACATGTTGCTGGAAACTTCATTAGTAAGTCAGTTAAGTGAATCTTAGAAGTATGTTTATTTTATGTTTACTCTAAGGTCATGATTTTCCTTTTCTAAAACTATACTGGAACAAATAGAATAAAAAATGTTTAAGATTCTTCGTGTCTCAAGTGTATTGTGATATTTTCCTTGAATTTTTATTTGATTTAAGATAATAGGGCTGGAGGAATGACAAATGCAAAGTGAATTATTTTAATAATAAAATAGAAAAAAACCTGATGAAAGGTGTGGTGTTCTGTGCTGCATTTACTCTGTGTAAAATATCTAATTCTAGGAAGCTCTAGTCCAACGTTAGTTGAACCTGTGGTATAATAAAATCTTCTTCTTTAGAAGCATGCACATTATTTCATAACATTGTAATAAATATTCCCATATATGTAGCTCTACTATTTTGTCTGACTTTTCCTGAGTATCAGAAACAATAAGATCGACATGTTTTGGTATAGTGCCAAATTGTGATGTGATTGTATTCACTTTATACTTTTAGAACCCAATT
>PVKB01000772.1:517675-591206 GCA_004027205.1 Ctenodactylus gundi
AGAGAGAGAGAGAGAGAGAGAGAGAGAGAGAGAGAGAGAGGGTCTCACTCTGTAGCCCAGGCTGATCCTGAAATCACTATATAGCCCAGTATAACCTTAACCTCATGGCAATCTTCCTACCTCAGTCTTCCAAATACTGGGATTACAGGCATGTGCCAACAAACCTGGCTTTATGTGGTGCAGAGGAATCGAACACAGGGCCTTGTACTTGCAACACAAGCACTTTAACCTAACCACTGTGCCATTCCTCCAGGCCTGCGTGCTTATATTTTAATAGGACTGTTTAGCCGTTTGCATTATTAAGTGTAGAGGTTAGTAAATGAATTGAGGCACTCTTACATGTTAGCGCTTTTCTTCTCCATCCCTGCTCTTATGTTTTTTATTCACAAGGTTTATGCATGCAAGCTAGCATCCTATAGTAGTTAACACAATAAATTATGTAGAAAGACTGCGTGTGTTCAGATATTTAATAACTAATAAGTATATGATTTATTTAATCTCTATAGTTACAATTTTATAGTCTACATAATGGTACTTATATAAATTATATAAATTTAATAAAAAATCTTCTTTTATAGTGTACAAAAAATAAACACAGTTTCTCTTTCACTTACAATATGGCATGTTTCATAAAACTTATTGCAATTTGAAAATACTATAAATTAAAAATGCATTTAATCTAGCTAAATTATTGAGAGTAAATTTAGCACATATTAACTTACACATAGTTTTTAGCCTATAGTTGGGGAAAATTAGCTAATACAAAACCTATTTCATAATAAAATGTCGAAGATTTCCAGTACTTTATGAATTACTGAAAGAATTATGAAAGAGAAAAACAGAAGGACTGTTTAGTTATCACCATTGATATACAAACCTCAAAAGACACCACGAGGCTGGAGAGATGCTTGAACCTTTGAAGTGAAATAAATTGCTGGCTAATGGGGATGTACTGCAGCAAGATCATTAATTCCCTGCTGGAAATTGTAAAGAACTACCATTGCCCCACATCATAGGAGAATATTGTACCACATAATGCTAGCCTGAAATAGGAACAAAATCCAAATTGTGGAGTAAAGTTTCTACTGAAAGTATATCACTTTTGAATCATTGTGAAATAAAAAGTAAGTCAAACCATCTTAAATTGGGATTAGATAAAGTTTATCTACATGCATACATATTCACATATGCATAAACAATATGCTTGTGTAATATGGCTGTGGTCTGAATATTTTTATCTCCCAAAGTTATGTGATCTCCATTGACCCAGTATTAAAAGCTGGGCCCCTTGGGTGATGAACAGATTGTGTACTCAGAAATGGGATTGATGACCTTATAAAAAGAGGTCCTAGAGAGATTGCTTGCCACTTCTCAGGTGAGACTGCAGCAAAAAGGTCCATCTGGCATGAGGTTGTTGCTCAGACAGATGCTAGATTTGGTTGTGCTTTGATCTTGGATTTTCTTGCCTCTGGAAATACTAAAATAAATTCTGTTGTTCATAAATCACTCTAGGTTATGGTAATTTGGTTTGTAGAAGTCAGATAAGACGAAGTAAATATATACATACTGTGTTACTTTATGTGTAAAAACACATTGTGAAAACAGTGTCAAATTAAAGAACTCACATGAATAACATTTCCAAAACATAAAAATTGTAAGAGGGAAGCACCTGTCTATACATGTTTGTCTTTGCAGAGAGCCTGATCTGCTTTCATGGGAACTAGGAGGTCTGGAAACAACATTTATATAGTTTTTCCCAAATCAGCATCATCATGTCAGGCATTTAGTTTGAGAAAATGCACTTATATGTTCAAAAATAATGCACTTAAATACATGCAGTGCTGAAACTTCCAAACAGATGTATTCTCAGGCAAGAAAAATAAGAAATTTATGCAAACCATAGAAAAAGATTGCAAGAAAATACAACTCTACCTTAAAACTTAGTAGGGAAAAAGAAATTATTTCTGAAATTTCTAACCATATAATGTATCACAGCAGGACTTGGGCAGCAATTTCATGCTACTTGGTCTGAAAAATCTCAAGGAAAAGCTGTGGTTGAGTGTGGTTGCAATTTGGTTCAAAAGGACCACAGAAGATAATACTGAGTTCTTTTTAAGGAGCTCAACTTTCACACAGTTTTAAGGAATCTCCGTGAATGATCATTTAAAAAAATATTGGCATAGCTAAAATAATAATAATGACATCTCAATATCAAAGAATCACAGAACAATGAATAGTAAAAGATAATCACGTAGCTATTCATAATTTTTTTTAAAAATCCAGATATGTCTGGCGTTTAGTTTGAGAAAATGCACTTATATGTTCAAAAATAATGCACTTAAAATATGAAAAGATATTTAATATTTTATAAAATGGTAAATATTAATTGCAGCATTACTTACAGTAGCCATAAAATTAAATCAATGTTTTATCAAATAATTAATAAGTAAATAAAAGCCAGTATATATTTAATGTAATATTATTCACCCATAAAACCAAATGGATTTTGGTACTATTGATTACACGAATGCAACCAGGGATCATTATGGTAATGTGAAAAAGCTTGGAAAAGAAAGACAAGTTTCAAATAATCTCATTCATATATGGAATCTAAAAAAAAAAAGATTTCACATAAGTTGAGAGCAAAAAAGTAGCTACCTGAAATTCTGAGAATTACAGCGGAGAATACTCTATGGGGAAAGATTGATGAATGTCTACTCAGTCAAAATTAGAGGCTTTAGTGTATACTATATGTATGCACATTAGGGAGTTTATAGATCATGATAATGTTATGTGCATTCCAAAAAGAGAATAATAACATTTGAATATTTTCACTGTATTGAATAATGTGTATTTGAGGAGGTAAATATGCTTCACCTTAATCAACTATTGCACTGCAGAAGTGGTGGTTGTATTCTAGGGTTCTTGGAAGACCCTCCCATTTACATAAGAGGGAGTTTATCACAATAGTTTACAGAGTCCAGAGAGCCCAAAAAGGCTGTCTGCGTGCATCAGAGCTGGAGGGTCCGGTACCTGCTTGGATGTGAGATAGGAAAACACCAGTCCCAAAACGTAGCACAGCCACTGTAAATCAGTGCCGCGGATCGATGTCCTAAGGTGTTGGCGAAGACTGAAGACCAGAAGGCATAGGCCATGGAAGTTGGCGATGCAAAGACAAGAGCGAGTCGATGTCTGGAGACGATGATGGAGGCAGGTGCCCTCCAGAAGAAACTGTAATACTTTTCCTTCTTCCTTCCTTTTATGTTCTGTTTGAGCTGACAATTGATCGGTGGGGCCACCCATATTTACGGTGGTTTTTTTTTTTCCCTCTAATTTGCTGCCCCATAAATCAGTTACTCACACCATACCTCCAAGGTACAGTCACAGATTAACCAGGCATGCCTTGATCACTTCAAGTTGATAAACTGCCTTAACTTGTCACAATCTACCCCTTGTTAACTAGAGCTTATCTCCTCAAACTGTACTTAGTCTCCAAATACAATAGTCAAATTCCTAATTCCATGTAACATAATAAAATTATCCTTCATAGAGACAGAAGTACAGTAAATTCCTCCTCAGAATAGAAAAATAACTTCTCTTTAGGTGGTGCTCATTTTTTTTCCTGACATTCAATTACTTAAGAAATATAATGAAATATTCACAAGTTTCATTATTAAGGCAATTTACCCTCATACTTAAAGAGCCCTCTTTCTTTTTTACAGGCCAAATAGGAGAATTAAGTGAGAACACTTTTGGAATTCTTTAAGTCTTTAGTGGTGGTAGTGATCTTTGCAATCCCTGCAGGAATGTAATATTCTGGTTTAATATTTTCCTATGTGGAGGCAACTTTAGTGTCTTCCATTTGGCCATTTCTACTATCTATAGAAGTCCTCACATCAGAAGTTAGGGAAGCAAAATGGGAATTCTGCCAAATACTATGTATATCCATCCTAATCATGCCTTCTGGAACTGGAAAAATGGCTAAGGGATGATCTCAAGGACCTATGGAATCCACTGAGTTGGGCTTTGCTTAATATTCTATTGATTACCTGACCTCCGTAGACTACCACTTATAGGAAGTTCATGATGTTATTTCAGATTGAGATTTTCCTCACTTTAACTACAGATATCCTTTGAGGCTGAGCACTGACCAGGCACTATAGTTCAGCTGACTAGATGAAGAGGGATTGAGCTTGATTTTCAGAAACTTCAGCCCTATGCTTAAGGAAAGAAGATTTTCCAAGGACATACATAGAAACTTCTAGGCTATTGATGTTTCTGGAGCCAGGAATTTGAATCCATGAGCTCATCGTCCCCATCCGTTACAAGGTGGACACACTGAGAAGACTTTAAATTGTTAATGCGTGTCTGGAGCCTACTCTTTTTCTTTACAGCTTTATACAGAGATATAAAGACCAGCATAATTATGATTTGACTTTTAAAAAATACTCAAAAACATTATATATATATATATATATATATATATATATATATATATATATATGTAGAGTCAACAAATTCATCACATTTTACAATCCATTATTGAATGGATCTATCCTGTGTATTAATTTAAATAGTTAAGAACACAAGCTATGAGGACTGTTTCCATTATTAGGAAAGAGATCATTTACATTGTTAGATAAAAGATCACAGAAACTTTAGGCCTCATCAAACTAGAGAGCAAATTGTAAGAACCTCTAAAAGCTTCCTACTACTAGATTGCATGATTTATCATCATCACAATTACCAGAAATGAATTTATAAAATGTATGTAGGTATTTTGCACAGATCTTCTAACAGTCTTCCACTTATTCTAAATAAGGAACTCAAACTCAGTATTAAATGCTATTCCAGCACGCCATCTAGGTTACTCTCCCTTAGTATGCTCTACCTCCCCTGCAGTATTCCTGTAGTTCTTACAATATGTTTTCCCTCAAAGAACAAAATTTTAGGCAAGTGTAAAAACTAGATTGACCTGAAGGATTTTTTTTATTTTAAGTTTTTTCATTCAGTTTTTCCCAATGAACTTTTTAGTCAAGATTTATAAGATATATTGCTTATCTTTTCACAATCCAAAATAAACACTCCATAGTAATTTCTCAGTGAAGGTTTCTAATTAAGCAATTAATGAACTAATACATGTATACAAATATGTAAATAATGGATTTGATACATATGACATGGATTATTTTTTCTATGATTTTCAAAATAAAAAGCTTATAGATCAAATATTTAGGTAGGTAAAGTTACCAAAATCAATTCCCTTCCTTCTAGCAATGTGCAAATGAATTAATTTATAAGATATTGAACTGAAACATCAGAAATTTTCAAGCAATCTGATTGATTTATAACGTCAATGAGTACTGAGAAACCGTGCTAATTGTGTCTTTGATAATATTGATTTCTCAGGTTTTATTTTTCTAAAACTTAGTTAAGTCCTGGTTAATTCTACCAATACATTAAACATAGACCCAAATTCATGATTTTCTCTGAGCAGCACATTTAGCAGCCATGATCATGCTACCACGTATGCACAGGGTGTGCATTGTTTTCTTGTATCTTGGCAAATGATTCTTCTAAACATCAATTATTTCAAGCAATTTAAGGCTATAACTAGTCTTAATGTCCTCAAAGCGAGGTAATGGAAATTCACTAACACTTAATTTGTTGAAGACACAATTTAGCTTAGACGTTACTGACTTGTGTGCTTCTAAAATTTCAATGATTTCAGCAGCTAATTCATATACTCCATTCTCTAAGATATGGTAACTAAAAATAGGAGGAAAATAAAGAACAATTTAGTAAGAAGGTTTGATCATATGCTTCTTAGTTGACACAAGACTCAGCTAGAAATATGCTACCATACTACTTACTGAAATACAAAAAAATGTTCAATTCAAAGGCCAAAACTCTATCACATATTTGCTCTTCAGAATGTTTTTCTTTCATCTCATGTAATATGCTTTCAAATTTTACATTACTATATCAATCTTAAACTTCCATAGATTTGCATTATAGATTATTTTAACAGTGTTTTAGTTTGGTCAAATTTTGTATTTGTGAAAAGTTTACAAGGGTTGATTTGTCAGTTCCCATATCCTGACCCATTTTTCCCTATTGATAATATGTTACATTATTAGTCGCATTTCTCAGAAGAAATCAGCATTAATTGGAATTGAATGACCTTCCTAATATATATTTCTCAACATACTAGCTATAATCCCTAGAATGTGGAAAATGCGAACCTTGTGAAAGCTTGAAATTGATAGTCCATGCTGACAACTAAAAATGTTTTCATTGCCGTTGCAATGGGAAGGACCAAGGATAAAATATAGCAGCTTGTGAAGATGGACAAGTGTTTTGTAAAAACAGGTTACGTAGTTCTACCATTACTTTCTGTTTGTTTGCTTGTTTGGTCTACAGTGAAAATGATACGCTGGGTAGAACCCAAAGGGCACAATGTCTACAAAACATCGAGAATACAGCATCTCTGAGGTCGTTGCTGCCTCTTCTCTTATGAGCAGAGTTAGCAGTAGAAAATGTAGTCATGGAGTTTGGCTTATGAACAGTAATGATTATGGTCCATCTCCAAGTAAAGAGGCTAGGTGGCAGGTGTTAGCTGCCTGAAGCCACAGCTTTGCTGCTAAAACGCAAAGGGCACTTTGGTGAATATAGTAGGGCTGCGATACTGAGTTCTGAAGATGATAATGGACCTGGTATTTTGTCTGAGAGGCACACATGCCTAAATAAATAAATAAATAAGAAGCAAATGGAGATGATGCTTACCATCTATCAACAGAATGTACAGATGTCAAAAGAAACTGATAGTTTTATTCCAATCATAATGCAGTCATTTTTTGTTTTCTGAGCTTTGTTTAATCATATTCACAGTCACATTATTACTTCCTAAACTTCAGCTAATTTTCCAGATTTTAGAAAAATTTTTATATTTCAGTATCAATACATATTATTCTCAATTTAAATTAAATTGTGTTACGATTATTTATCTGTTTATTAAATCAAATATTTTTCTTATTAATACTTTAAATTTTCATCACATTTGCAGATTTTTAAAAACATTGAACGATATGGTGATACATCAAACTTGATCGTAACTTATTTCTTAAAATCATATTGAATTTTTGTGTACATCTATAGTAATGAGAAATTTCCCTTTATTTTCCCAGTCGTGCTTTTGTGTCAAAGTGATTTTGTATCTTGAAGTTTTGTCTTCTCATCTTTACAAATGTTTAAATAAATTCAGCATGGATTATTTTCAAGAGTTTTTTCCAGTACTCTCTTGAATATATTAATTGATATCACCGGTCATAGAATGGTTTGTTCACTGTCTCTTTCTTTCTCTTTCTTTTCTCTTCTCTCATTTCCCAAGTTAGCCTCATACCTACCATCCTCTCCACTCAGCCTCCCCAAACATCCTGACTTACATGTGTACACCACTTCACCGGTTTTTCTATTGTGAAACAACTTAGGGAAATAATGTTCTAGAATTGCCTTTACAGTTCTGCCCTAAATAAAAGTCAATGTAAAACCAGCCAAGGAGGTACAAATGAAATACAAATTATATCAATTCACATGGCTTTCATAAAGAGCATGGCCTACGAGTTGGAGGCCAAATAAATGTAGGGAGCAATGAAATGAACCACACCATACCTAGCGTTCTATAAAGTGCACTTAAATTATTTGACAGTGAAATTGAAAACAGTGAATGACTTTTGGCATATTTATCTTAATCACTTTGGGTATTACGATAAAGCATCCTTAGCTGCTGGTTGATAAAAATCAATTTGACACATTCCAAAGACTGCAAGTGCAAGACCCGCGTTCCTGCATCGACAGGTTCTGGTGCAATCCCTGTTGCAGGCTGCAGATGGCTGACTCACTCTCTCTTCGCCGAGCTCAAAGAGATACTACTAGATCTTTGGCCTCTTCTAATCCCATTCAAGAGGGTTCCGGCCTCAAGACCCAATTATTTCCTAAAAGACGCATCTCCAAAAGACCTCATATAGTGGATTACAGTTTAAACGTGAATTTTGATGGGAATAACAAATTTGGGTGGGCATGTTTCACATTTAGTTTCTTCAAAGTACAAATATACTTCTTTGTCTAAGTGACATCTCATGATTTTTTTTTCTGAATTTACTTCCCAAGGATTATCTTAATTTTCGGTCACTTTATGGAATTTGAGACAAGCCTGTAGGCAAGCTCATTGAACTCATCCAGGTGTAAGTATTGTTCTTCAGTCAGTGGTATTGCTTTTGCCAGATTTGTAGACTGTATATGAGTGCATCTGGAAGGATTTTGCACATAACCTGCAACAATTATTCCCCTTGAAAGCTTAATTTATCTTGTAGAAGTTTTCTAATTTAAATTACTAGGTTTTTGTTTTTACATTTTTATGCCATACATTACATCCTTGCATAAACTGAATATTTATGTTTGAAAAATGAGTATACTATTATTTATTTTATTTTGAAAGTGGCACATGACTTGCTTTCTCATATTTTTCATTTTTTAATTTTTCCCCAAATTTACTAATACATATATAAGATACATAATGATTACAATGAATTTGAGTATTTTGTGCACATATATATCACATCCACATTAAAATCCTTTTGCATTTTTGGTTGTCCCACATCTTCCCCACCTCTCTTAACCCCCACTGTCACACCCATTTGGTTCTACAAAATGCCTGTATTCTTGATTTTCTACATTGGAAAAAACAGTGCAACATTTAACATATTTAATCTTCTGCATCTGACTCACTTTACCATTTCAATCACCACTCTTTAGCTCAGCATCCCACCCCTAGATATCTGATGCCTCTTCTCTGGGTCCAGCAGAGCCCTTTATTGGGGTGATTTGTTAAAAGCTTATTTTTTTTTCTGCATCTATCTTTATTGAGATTCTTCAACATGGCTTGTTGGGACAATTTGTCATTAATTCTTTCTTTGTATCTTAGTAATTTTTTGGAGACTTTATAACATGGCATCTCCTACCAATCCACATATAAAAAGAACTATACCAATGAAATTGATAGGGCCAGAAAATGGGGAAAAGAAAAAGAAAAATTAAATTAAATTAAATTTCGAATTTCTTAGCTAAGTACTGAGAGGAAAATATTTGTACATTCAAAGACATCCAGATTATCATAACATCTGTCAATTTTCTTAGGATAAGCTTATATCCAAGACCTATTAAATGAATTGCTGCATTAAATAAACTTTCTATTATATCACAAGAGTAAATTATACCTAAGCAATAGATTTTAATATAACACTTTGTTATTTGGAATGTTTTAACTTTCATAAATTATTTACTTACATTTTACTAATTATTAATATTTTTCCAATTTGAGCTATCCATGTATAAATTTATACATACATATTTTAAATATTTTATTCCAATTTCCCATTTTAGATATAATTATTATGTTTTTCCAACTAATATGCTATTAGAATATTAACTATAAGGAGAAGCTTTACAGATTTTATGTGAAAGCTGGTTCTACTTTAATAAAATACCATTCAAATGATTCAAATACTATTTTATTTATTTATTTATTTATTTTACAATTTCTAGTTAGATGTTTTCTTTTTTCTGGGTCCTTTGGTGTTGCTTCATTCTCTGTTTCTCTCAAATGTTCCTTCAAGTATTTTCTGCAGTGCTGGGCTAATGGTGGCAAATTTCTTTAGGGGTCCTTGGTCATGAAAAAGTTTTACTTCTTCTTCACTTTTCAGGAATAATTTTGCTGGATACAACAACCTGGGTTGACACTTGCTGTCTTTTAAAGCTTAAAAGATTTTGCTCCGGGCTCTTATGGCCTTTAAGGTTTGCATTGAGAAACTGCAGTAATTAGAATGTGTTGGCCTTGGCAGAATAATGCCTGTTTTTTTTTTTTCTTGCTGCTTTCAATAGTCCCTCTCTGTGTGGTACTTCTGAAGTTTTGATTATGATGTGGAGAGTCTTGTTGCTGGTTGAGGTTATTTCAGGGAACTTTGTCTCCATGAGGACCAGTAGTTGTTTAGTAAGTTTCTCTTTAACCCCGTTGAGCATGCCTTGCGTTTCTTTGACGATATCTTGCCTAAACTGGATGTTTGAATCATTTATTTGTTTTTGACTTCCTTCTCTTTGAGTTCCACTATTTCAGGGCCCGTGACATTAGTTTCTGGAGTCTCAGACAGGTTTGTGTGTGTCCTGTTCCCTTGTCTTCTTCCCGTGTTTCTGTAGAGAGACTTCACTTTAAAGCCCCAGATGACAGGTTTCTTTGAGCGGCTGTCTGGGTGTGTGGTGCGGGGAGCTGAAATTCCTCTGAGTTCCGTGTTCTGTGGGAGTAGGACATGAGGGAGGCCCTAAGAGTCCAGTGGCCTTTGAGGTATCTTGATCTCACCCGGTCCCCTCAGCAAAGTTGTCCCACCAGTCCTGGCTTCCTTCCCCTGAGGGTGGGGCTCTCCACCCTTGGAGGTGCTCCCACTACCACCTGAGCCATTTCTGGGGTCAAGTGGCCTTTCTCTCTTCTATGCAACTGTCTCTTGTGCCATTTTCTTACTAGAAACTGTTTGAGTGATGCCAAAAGCTATGATGCGCTCTCCGGAGATTTTTTTACTCTAATCAATTAAGTCTCAGACTCTTTATTTTAAAATATCTCCTGCTTACATTAGTGCCTGATGTGGCTGCTGAGCACTGCTTCTGATATAGGCTCTAGGAGACCTTTTCTAGGGGGAGATTGCATTGTGTTTATAGTATGCACAACCCACAGGCTCATTTTTTGGAGATCTGAGGCTACCAACTCTTGTCAATTGAGACTTCTCCTGAATCCTCTCTTACATTGGTCTAAGGTTCCTGGCAAGATTTTCTCCATCTGTGGATGCTGGTGGCTACCAGCCATTCACATCTACCTGTGTATGCTTCCTGGATTGCTGTTTACTTATACTTCCAATGTGTTTTTGGGGGTTTTGGGCTTTCCAGTGCCTCCTTTCAATTGTTGGGGTTCTCCTCCCTGCCCTAGCCACATTGAACAGGTGTTTTTTGAGTATATTCTTAACTTTTTAAGTGGGTCCATAAGGGGACATTGTGCAGTGTTGTTAATTGGCTCCCATCTTGACTGGAAGTATATTTTTCATTTCTCAAACAACATTCTTTGCAAAAAATGTCTGAAGAAATTTTTAAATTATTTCTTGGATAACATTTCAAGGTTTTGAATTTTTAAAAATTAAGAATTTAGAGAATTTGGACAGTAGTGATTTTAATCTCTCTTGATTTCAAAATTTGAGATTATGATACTAGAATTTTTTATGATCGTGACCCAAATATGTCTGGATTATACGAAGTAATACTTTTTTCAGTTTCTAAAAATGAACAATGATATCGAACACTAGATTACACTAATAACAGTAATTTAATGTCTTTGTAAAGTGCTCATTGAAAGTTTTTCTCCATTTTTGTCTAATTTTTGTTATCAAGTTCTATTGAAATATAAATACTCTAGATATAAGTATTTGTTAAATCCAGCTATGATGGTTAAGGTGAATTATCAACTCGATTGGTTTGGAGGCCACATGGTAGTCTAATAAAGAACACTGAATAGGTTTACTTGAGTTGTACGTAAGTAGACCTGAGTTCTGTGTTTGGACTCCTTTTCTAGCATTGTTCCCTCCTCTGCTTCCTGGACACTGTCCTCCTCACAATGTTTTGGCCTCAGAATCACTTGTCCATGGAACAAATACCTAAAACCACAAGCCAAATTAATCACTTAATTTTGAAACTGTGTGTCTCAGCATTGAGAAAGTTGCTAACACAATAGAAAGTGTTTCTTCTATCTATAGACTATGACTTAATTATTTTTAATTTTGATAAACTTAAATTTATTATTTTCTATTTATAATTCATTTCTTTTTTGGGACTCCATATCTCCTCTCACTCTCACCAGAAACCCTTCTCCTTAGAAATTTTCCCCTAAACAATACTGTGAAAACATACCCTAGTTTTCTCCCAGAAATCTTAAGTATATTATGTTTACGTATAACCTTCGAAAGTAGAGAAGTACTTTTTGCTTTTTGATATTTTAGTAAGTTAGGGCAAAAAATATTTATCATATTTCTAAGGAATATGAAAATATATAGTTAGTACAATAACACTTCTAAGACAAGAGGAGAAAAACAAAGACACAGGTGATATTCTTAAAAATTCTTAAGATGTATAAGAAGTGACATTTCCGGGTAGAATGAAAAAGTAAACACAAGGTCTATCCACAAGGGAAACTAGAAAAGATGAATATAGCTGTGAAGATAAAAATGCAGGTAAAACACTATGAAATGAAGGTGTGAATAAAGACCATAAGTAGGAGTCACAAATAGGGAAACCAGAAAATGAAGAAGAGGGTGGTGTGCATAAGCTAGCTACACGGAGGAGCACATTCAATATAAATTAGCTATGTTGCATAATAAAATGAAGACACAGCAGAAATAATTCAAAATGACAAGACTCAAATGCATGCTGTCTATTTAAAAACTTCACTTCACTAAAAAGTACATTCTCTATTTCAGGAAAAATGAAACAACAACAAAGAAGCAAACAAACAAGCAACAGAAACAGAGAACCAACTCATAAATTTCTATGGTCTTTGTGATAACCAAGAGCCTATCGAGAACGACCTGCTTGCTACAAAAGATGCTGTTGTCGCTTAAGTAATCACTAGATATTAACAGCTTTGAATTAGAAGTGAGTTAAAGGTCCAATATAAGGAGAAAAGTTACACCTCATACCCCTAATTCTGAGGAAAATACAAATGTTATAGGGCCTCCATTCTAGAAACCAGGGACCCAAGACAAATACACTTTTCTTTCTTTCTTTTTAAATGTCACAGAAGCTACATCTGCAGTGCTTCCGTGGAAGGAATGGCATAGAATACGAGCTTTGATGGAAGTATATTTATCCATGTGGTTTCCCTCTCTCTTAATGCAGAGCTTGAAAACACAGCAACAACACGTGAAGCTGATTTTAATATGCTGCCAGGATAAATATTTGAAACATGAGAAAATCTACAACCATGTAGTTCAAAATTCTGACCATATTGAGAGAGAATAAAATACAGTTTTTATAAAGCTCAAATAACTGAAACTATCAGGACAGATTTACTATGTGAGATAAAAAATGGGTCACCTCTCCTGGGAATATATCCAAAAGAGGTCAAAACAGCACACAACAGAGATATTTGTATACCCATGTTCATAGCAGCACAACTAACAATAGCTAAAATATGAAAGTCACCAAAATACCCATCAACAGACCAGTGGATACACAAAATGTGGCATTTATACACAATGGAATACTTTGCATCAATGAAGTCCTACAGCGTGGAGGCTTTTGCAGGCAAATGGAAGAAACTTGAGAACATCATGCTTAGTGAAGTGAGTCAGAAGCACAAGGTGAAACATTGAATGGTCTCTTTGACATGAGAGTCCCAGAGCACAACTCCTATGGAACTTAAAAGGAAAAACAAAGTGAAATGGGGAGGAAGGGTGGGTGAGGAGGGAGGGGAGGGAGGGTAGTGGGAGAGACAAAAGGAGAGTGAGAAAGCCCTTGTCACCTTGACCAGATGCGTATGTGTATA
This sequence comes from Ctenodactylus gundi, assembly GCA_004027205.1. Taxonomy (NCBI): domain Eukaryota; kingdom Metazoa; phylum Chordata; class Mammalia; order Rodentia; family Ctenodactylidae; genus Ctenodactylus; species Ctenodactylus gundi. The sequence continues at coordinate 531,309 of PVKB01000772.1, forward strand.
AAAGGCTCAACTCCATTGTAAACCTTAAATTTTACACGTATACATATGAATAAAATGGGAAAAAAGGGTCACCACCCAGTTGGATTTCTCAGGACACTGAGGAACAGGTTCCTTTTATCACATCAAGAAGAAATGAAAAGTTAGAATGACACCATTGTTTCTGGGAGGTTCCTAGACAATGTTAAAAGTCAGTAAAGGTGTTCTAAACTAAAGAACTAAAGAACCTAAACTAAAGAATCAAAAATTTTAGTGATAGAGCTCACTTGAAATAAAACAGAAAGTAAAATTACCCAAATATTTGGCCCACTAAGTAAAAATGATGAAGCCTAATGTAAAAAATTAGAATGTTAGTACTAAAATAGAACGGGAAGAATGTCTATTTTTCTTGAAGTTCTCAAGTTTAAAGCATATTAATGCAGAGCAGGTTAGACTATATGAATGTATCTTTACAGTAGCCATTGGACTTTTCAGGAAAATTAGATTGGTAAGAGAACTAAACGTGGAAGTTAATAAATTTTAGAAAAGAAAGCTAATACACTGGCTATACCAATAGCCCAGAAGTGAAATGAGGGTATGATGTCTCCCTCAGGTGCATTTTTAAGACAGCACAGGAAAGTTCAGCGTCAAAACACTTCACACTTTCACTACTTAGGGAATAATTTATCCTAGAAGTGAAAAGGGAAAGTGCAAAGTTAAATGATGCTCAATTTATTGATTAATAAGCTGAGAAAACAGTGAATGAATTCATAAAGATCACCAGCTGAGTTCAGAGATGTGCTGGCCTCCCAATCATGATCCAACTGTTTTCAGTGAAGATTTTATGCTGCTACCTCATTGCAGAAGCCATTTATTCCTCTTGATAATACTGTTACAAATGAAATACACATTGTTTATGGTTTTCTCCCCAGTGCAAGCATGATCTTCAAAATCTTAGACAAGGGAGGACAGCTTTGATGTCTTGGGTTTGTATCACCTGATAGGGTACAGTAAACAGTGTGATAATTTACCTTATTTAAAATATTTAAATAATTAAAAGATAAATCTTATGTTTGTTGCCACAGATGCCAGAATTTGGAAATGAGAAAAGTATACTGATATTTTTGTATGTGTTGCTTAAATTCGCTAACCAAAATGAGTTGTTTTTTATTTTTTTTTCTCACAATCTTAAGCTTGAGGTCCAAGAACAAGGTCTCAGTGGCACTAGGTGCTCCTGAGGCCTCTCTCTTTTCCTTTGTGGGCCTGTCTTCTTTCTGTCTTTACAGAAGTTTTCACCTACTAAGGTTTGGTGTCCTAATTTCTTCTAACTATTCAGACTCCTATCATATCGGATTAGAAACACCTTAATGAATTTAATGTGTCTATTGATACTTTAAAGATTATATTTGCAAATACAACTATATCCTTTGTTCCACAGAAATTTTTGGTGAGTGGCACACAATTCAAGTCATAACAAAAAACGCAGCATCTTCTAGACACTTTCAGACACAATATGGTAGAGCTGAACCAAACCATACTTCTTTGCACTTCTTTCTTGGTAATCATTAAAGCAAAATTTTGAGCAAGTGCATGACTAGGAGGGTCAACTGTGAATTATCTACAGGTATGCATGCATCAAGAGTAGTTATACCAATTAGTAGTAACATTTTCTTCCTCTCCCTGCTCATTTTGTAATTTCTCACAAAGTGGGGCTAAAATGCACAAAATACATTGTTTGTTTTTTTATTTTTCACATATCTGCTAAAATGTGACACTTCTCTTGACAAATTGTTTTGTTAGCACCATAAATCTACTGAATTCTTGATCTGGCTTATTAATTTAAATGATTTTCTAGAATTATTCAATTTGCCACTCAACTAATGTAACTTCTATTCTCACTATGACGTTTTGACTCATTCTTTTTTATTTAATTTAAAAATTTTAATATTTGTTCATAAATTATAACAAGAGTTACTTATTTTATAGCTTGTCACATTCAGACATTAAAACTGTTAGTCTTTTTAAAGCTTAATTTGCCTAATTTCCTCTCCTCTAAGAACCACTGAGTATTTCAGGAAATTATATGTGAGTACTTTCAAAAACTGTGGAACATCTGAGACTTTACCTACCTTCAGAGTAACATTTTAGTTTGTGGTCTTTTTGGATAATGATAAGAGACACTAGATTTATAGGTCAGAGACAAAGATTTTGGTACAGGAAATGAATTTGTGTTCGTGAAGAAGAAACACATGTGTGGGACTTTGAATAAAGATTGCGCGTCGAGCTGCCCTAGCTGGCGCAGGAAGGAGTGCACCAGCACACACTGCCCTTCTGTCTAGAACATGATATGACTTCTAATGTCTGAGGTACTTGCTATATAATCATTTTGAAAAAAGTTACACGAAACAAAAATGGTCTATGCCTCTGCTTGCATGATTTGCAGGAATGCAAGAAAGTACAGTGAGTTGCTTCTCAATGTGGCGAGGTTTAAATGATTTTTTAAAAAATCTGCACGTTAAAAGTTATGTGTCACTAAATATTTATCTGTTATGAGCAAACATGTTTTAAAATGTAAATAAATGATCCTTTGATTAATACATTTCTGGTTTTGTTCACAATGAATTATTTAAAATGCCATATCCTGGTATTCCATCAAAAAAGAATAATACGTTCAAAATTTAGAAATTGCTAAAACAATATGTATTGTCTATGTACATTGATTTGTTTTTTAAAAAAATGAACATGGGTTTATGTTCAAAAGTATATGAGTAATATAACATCTAATTCAATTTCCTAAATTAAAAAAAAAACATATTTGGATAAGGTGACATGTGCAGTGTTTCTACTCCAATAATATTCTCTCTATATATTAGGTGGAGCACAATATCTACTCTTCAATGAAGAAGCGTACCTTAACTATAAGTATTTTTTTTTTTTGAGACAGGGTCTGAGTTCACTATGAAGCCTATGCTGTTCTTGGACTCCCAACAATCCTCCTGCCTCAGCCTCCTGAGTGCTGGGATTACAGGCGTGCACCACCACGCCTGGTTTACGTGGTGCTGGGGAATTGAACTCTGATACTTAGCACTTGACTGTGCTTGCTAGGCAAGTGCTTTAACCACTGAGCCATTCCTCCAGCCCAATTATAACTATTAACTATAGTAACTATCAACTATAACTATTAACATTGAACTATATTCTTAACTAATTTGGCCTTTGGGATAGGAAGGTACTATGTATTTTTTCTATTTATGTACACATATTCATTCAATTATAAGTTCACAAAGCATCTTTCTTTATTTTGGGTTAGTGAGATCAACAATATAATTCCAGTAGTTTGGTGGACAAAAGCCTCCAAAGAATTAGGTGATAATAAATACAATTATTTCCCATTATTGGATAAAACTGAAATTACTTGAAGTTAGAATAAAAATATGAAATTTTTATTTGTTTGTTTGTCTTTAGCTTTTTAAATTTTTTTTTCTGGAAGGCTTTCTCACAGTTTGTTTTGACAGTTCTGGGTAGTGAACGCAAGGCCTTCACATTGAGCCATCCCTTCCACTCTTATTTTAGACAGGTTCTCAGTAAATCACTGAATTCCCTAGGCTGGACTCAAGTTTGTAATCTTATTGACTTAGCCCCTGGGAGTCCTGAGATGCCACGTGTGCAGCATTGTACATGCTGTGTAAAGTTCTTTTATACTAACTGAAGAAATTTGCTAATGTCTAATTTGACGACACCTAGCTATATCATTAAACTTGCTTAAAGATAGTATTTGCTAATTTTCTTAATGTACTGAAAAAATGTTCTAGCTGATGGTACTTATGCTTATTATTTTCTGTTCCAGTCCAAATAGAAGTCACCATTATGTGATGACTGAGCCCTAGATCAATATGTTGAAAAGATAATTATATTTACGTTTTGGATGTGCAAGAAGTCCTAAGTGTATGTCTCTGCGCCGTGTAATAATAATCTTCTTAATAATAAATCCAAATACTTTTCTTCAATGACTATTACGTTATATAGCATTTTTTTTTATCCCCGCCGTGGAGCCACATTATATAGCATTTCTAACCTGTGGACACTTTTAATTATAAAAATATTTTTCTTAACAGATTATACATTAATATAAATATATTATAGGTTATTTGGGTTCTTAAATCTAAGTATCATACAAATAAAAATAATTTCAAATCTGCCTTTGTGTTAATTTTTAAATTATTACCACTCATTCTGATGCTATAACATTGATCTAATTCTTCTGGGTTACCCGAAAGCAGAAATGTTACATTTTTATGTGTTTTATCACCTGAATTTTATCCCTGTAATATGATAATGGGTCATTCTCCACTCAACCACTACCAAAGCATGACATTTTTACAGTCCCAATCACCTCTGCAATACATTTAAATTTGATTTATAGATCCTGTTTTAAGGCATGTTTGTCCTTAGGAGGAACCAAGCAATAAGATAAAGAATATTAATGTGATTAGCTTCCAGAACAAGTGGATATCTTAGTTATCATAGTCTCGTAGGTGCCAGGCTGACTGCACCAACAAAAATATAAAATTGCAAAGCAAGAGAAAATAAGCACTTTTCTTTTTCATAGCAAGGTTAGCATAAGTGAAAAAAGATGGATAAGATAGAAATTGTATTTCTAAGAACAAAAATTGAGGCTACTAATAATATAATTTTTACACATGACAGAAATATATGTAGAGCACCTAAACAGATAGATCTACACACATATTAGGAACTGGCAACTGCATGGGATTTGAAAACAAGATTTGGAACTGTTTGACAATTCCAGAGAAACAGTAAATGAGAACAACCCAACTAGAAGCCAGCTATGCTTTTTAATTACGTCTCTGCTTTAAGACTTTATGTCCCAGTCCCCTAATTTGTATTCATTTCCATGTCTAATGAAATATTTGATGTACCTGTACATAGCGTGTTCTTTGGATCCTTCAGTGGACTGCTAACTGCTACTCTGAATTTATTCAACTTGATTTGTAATCATTCACTTTAAAGTACTAATATATGTACCTAGGTACTAGTGTTTCCTTGTGAGCAATGAGAGAAAAGAACCTTTGCATTCAAGGTATGCATTGCATCACAGAGACTGACACAATGTGGTCATTGGTGAAAAGGGATCAAAGTCAAGTATAATAAAGTAGTGTACAATGTTTTGTTGGTTGGCATTATAGTATTTATAATCTAATAAAGTACATTATATATAACTGAGTATTCTTTTTCATTTAAATTATAATTTTTTTAGAACAACAGAGTTTTATTTAGAGAGAAAGAATATAGTAATAAAAGTTTCTGTTATGTGGGAGGGGATCCAGAAAGGATCACCCCCTTTAAACTATGATCATTAAGAGTCCTTATCCTTTTAAGATGTCAGAAGAACTTGAAAACTATGCAATATATATATATATATATATATATATATATATATATATATATGATAAATATATTTTCCTCTTACCACAATATAATCTTGCCCCAAAATAAGCTTTAATTTTAATTGTGTCTTGTCTGTGTGACTGTATAATTAATCTCTTTCTTCCAAATAATGGTAAAGTAACTCCATAAACATAACGTATTTGTCTGCTTTTCTCACTAATCTCAAACCTTAGCATTTTGTCTCAGCACTACAGGCACCCATGACACCTGATGGCTGGGCGCAGCAGGGAGTAGATTCTCACACATACAGGCAACAGTTTAGGAAACTCTTTTAGGGGGAAAAAAAGTTAAGAAATTGAGCAAGGCCCGGTGTTCTAGGTTTTTATTTTCTCTTTATCCATTTATTTGCTACAGATAGGTCACATGCTACCACACCCAGCTTGTGAACTGAGCCCAGTCTAATCAATAATTAAGATTTACTTTCCTAATAGCATTTACTTATTTTTATCATCTCCAATGTCCTTTTATTATAAGTTTCTATTTTTGCATTTTTTCTCAGATTTGTTTGAGCCCTTCATTGTGTGTTTTTTTAATTTTTGTTTTTGTTTTTTGTTACAAAAGTTGTATCTAAAAACCTTAAGATTGAAACATCAGTGGAGGTTATTTTCATCTTCCTAAAATTATACGAGGACTGGGCAATACAGTAAACTTTTCTTCCTCCTCTATGTATGTTATTAGTAGAACTTTGGCTTTACAACCAAGACTCCCATCATCCCTACTCACCGCTGAGGGCACTTTACACACAGCACTGTCTGCCAGCTGTGTTATCCACTGTTGTTTCTTGTGTCTCAAGTCTTCACATTTCTATTGACTTCTTTCTGTGCACATACTATATCAAGAATAGCCAGATCAGCTGCTTTGGTTGATCGGAAAAGAAAAATCTTTTTCTTCATTTTTACATTGTGCTTTACCCTGGCACAGAACTCCAAGTCCATAACTATTTTGCTTCAATGTAACAAAACACTATCCCAACGTCTCAGTACATGCTGTGACGAAATTCACTCTACCTTTTGTAAATTCAATCTGCCCTATGAGCCAAAATTGCTCTGTTCCTCTTCAATTTTCACAATAACATCTAGGATACAATGTTACTTTGACTAAATGATTAGCTCCATCAGTTGAAAAAACTGGATGATTTGTCCGCTTGGATACGTGGCACTCATTTGATATATGCAGTTATATACATTTAATATGAGAAATGTAGGAAAGCAAGGAACACAAAGGCCAAAATGTAAGCAGCTGTATGGATTACCTAATCAAAATACATTTATTTAGCATCTAAATCACAGCGCAAGCGATAAGGGTTGAAGAGGCAGCTATGTGCAAATGCTTTGTGTTTAGTTCTAAGTATGAGAAGAAAGAAAAATAAAAAAATGCAAAATTTCATAAAGTCAATAGACATTCCATGTCAAATGGTCAAAATAATGACCATGATCCCTGGAGTGATCCGAGAAAATTAGTAGCAGCTGCCTCGTTCACTTATTATAGCATTTGCTCTAGTTATCATCTCACTCATGTTCCACTGAGCTGTAAGTTCCCAGGTGAGATTACGAGACCCACGAGAGAAGACACTGCAGCTGACCAGCTCTTGTATACTATTTTCTGCTTCCAGGGCTGAGGCAAAGGGTGTGATCAATCTTTTTAAATAAATTGAACCTATTTCTTTATTACCCACTCTCAGTATTTCAGGACTATCTGAAAAAAATGTGATTATGCAGGTAATACTAAGGAGCTAGGAAAAATACAAAGACAAATGTCTCGATAAAAGACAAAAGACACTTACATGTAGCACAGGTAGTAGACGTTTTTATCGAATAAATGAAAATAGACAAGAGCCTCAAGGCATAAAAATCATCCCAGTGAATTCTTTTTAAATATATTACGTTTACTTCTCTTGTTTTTAAATAGGGATGGTGATAATGCTTCTGTTGTAAAAAATTCTACTTTGTAAATTCTCATATCCCTGTCAAGTGTTCAGTTAGACTTGTCTTACTTACAGTTTGCCTGACAATATTATTTACTCCAGAACTATTTGCATTTCAAAAGAAGACATCTGTAGCAGGCACTGCTTAACTTAGAGCAACAAATCATAGACATTTAGTGAGAGGCATATATTCTTTTTATGCATTTCCATATGGCCCACGTTGTGGAGATAATATGACATAATTGGTCTTGTCACGCTCCTGCCCTAAAAAATGGTTCTTCTTTCTTGTGAGTGTAAGTCCCGCTATAACTTCTAGGTATTATAGGCCCAAGTTCATGTTCAAACTCAGATTGCTGCCCTCTTCACCCCCAACCCAACTTGATGTTTCTATTGTTCCAGGATTGGGCAGAACATTTCCATTTCTGTAAGTCCTAGGAGATGTTGATGTTCCTGAGCTAGGACACACATTTTGAAATCTGAGGCTCTCAGGTAATACACACATACAATGCATGCATTCAACTCCCCACCTGTAGATAGTGCTACTATTGTAGGTAGCTGTTAAATATCAAAGCTGTTTGAGACCAGTGAATCTGGGTTCAGAATCTGTAGGGGACTCAAGTATCTGCACTTATCAGTAGGCTTTTCTTAAACATAGACAAAATTTAGATGAATAAAGCTCTCACTTGAGTTTTTACTTCATGCTCTGGTTCTCGTTCCTTTGCTTCTTCTACCTCAGTTTTGTCCCTGAATTCACATCACCCTGACAATGCATATCATGTACAATTTTATTTAGTCTCTAGTACTTGAGGAAGGAAATGGGTGTTGCGTCACAAATTCAAACTGTGATTAGAAAATTTTTACCTCTTTAGTATGTCCATTCCTGTTATGTTTTATTTTGGTGATTCCAAGCAATGCTATTTGTCTTAATTTATCTACAACATTGTTTTTCAGTTTTTTTTTTCTCAACCTCTTTGGTACTTCTGCGTCTTTGCTTTGTGTGACCAGTACCCTTAATTCTTGGTCTGACCAATAACCCTAACCATTGCGTCATCGTCTCTAGAGAGGTCCCACAGCCTACACACTCCAGGGAACACTTGCTGCTACCTGCCTGTTCCTACTGGCAGTGACGAGTGCAGGAGCAGCACAGCAGTCTTCAGGAGATGTAGGCATCAAACTGCAAAGACCGGCTGGGGGGTTCTCATGTCCTCTTGCCTTCAACTTTCCGTTCTGTTTGGTTTGTTTTAATCGACATGGCAATTGTATGAATGAAGGACAATATTGTTCTCATACATGTAGAAATCTTACAAAAATCAAAGCAGAGTACTTAGGATGACAGTTACCTCAGTGGTTCAAATCATTTATCAATTCTTTGTTGTGAAAATATCTAAAACCCATTCCTATCATTGCTTTGAAATAAACCGTACATTATTAGCAAGGTCACACTACAGTGTAATGAGTCAGTAGAACTAATTCCTCCTGTCTACCTGTAATTTGGTGTCCACTGAAAAATCTCTCCCCGTTCTTGTGCCCTCTTTATTCTTTGAAGCCTTTGGTAACTGCTAACCTACTGTGTACCTTTGTGAGCTCCGTTTCCTTAGCTCAGTCCAATTATGAGTGAAATATTTCAGTATCTGTGCTTCTGTGGCATATTTTACCTAACATAATGTCCTCCACTATCATTCATGTTGCTTCAAATTACAATATTCCTTTCTTTTTATGGCTGAAGATCATTTGTTGATGAACCCTTATATTGATTCTTCTTCATGGCTATTATAAATAAGAATGCACTTCAAAATGGTAGCTCTGATAGCTCTTGAGCATACAGATTTCATTCTCTTGGTGCAAATATCTAGCAGTAAGATTGTTGGACCATATAGAAATTCTAGTTTCAGTTATTTGATTAGCCTTATGTTTTATTCTATAATGATTGCACTCATATAAAACCCCACGGTAGTGCATGTTTCTGCATCTCCATATCTGATAACGTTTTGCGGGCTAATAGACATTCTAATTGATGTAAGCTGATGTTTCTTTAAGGTTGTGATTTGTACTTCCTGAGGGTCAGCGATTTCTTCTTTTTTATTCCTAACCCCATCCGTGGTTGTTGCCTCTCTGGTGCCTTTGAACTTTGATAAACTCTAACATTAATCCCCAACTACTACCAGAAATAGGAAAGCTTTTTAAAATGTCTCAAAATGATTGTCATATAAATTAGCAGGATGGAAATCTGCCAGAGATATTATGCAAAAGATATGAAATCATAGAAAAATACCCAAAGTTCAAACATTCCTACTGTAGGGTTTGAAGCAGCTAGAAATGAAATCGCTACCTGAGCTACCTCGGCAGAATAATCTCTATGTCCTCCTCACCCCACAGAAGCTCAACACTACTGCTACCAGGAAAGCACCTGGTGTTCATGCATATAATGTACATTTTTTTGAGCAAAGACTTTGACCTGTTCTTGGACCACAGAATTATACATATAATTTAATCTCAAGTTCTCCATTTAATAGCTGAATCAACTACAAAATTTAACACTCACTGGGTGGTCTTCATTTCTAACTCTATACATATAGAGAGATAAGCTTTATGGGCTATGATATGCAACATAGCTAATACCTGGCTAGAGATGGGGCCACATGTCTGTAATCCCAGCACTCTTAGAGGTTGTTTCAAGAGGATTAAAGGTTCAAACCCAGCCTGGGAAATTTAGTCTCAGGGAAGTTGTCTCTCAAAAATTAAATAAAAAATAGTGAATAAATAAAAAATAATAAGATACAGATTGGAAACAAAACCCTGGAGCAATCCACAGTATCTCAAAACAAATAACTGAAATTGCTGCATGATTATTTTTCCTTTCGTTTTTCCATCAATTTTATAGTTGACAATTACATAATGAATTTTAAGCCATTAAGGAGAATGTATATTTTATAAAAGTCACCTTACATATATTATTGTATATTCTGAATACATGTATGAGCTACCAAAATATTGTTTCCTACTTACTTATATTTTAGTTGAAAGGCATACACACATAGTTTTAAAAAATAAAATATCAAAACTATAAATTTATGAATCAATTTCTAAAGTAAACACAATATAAACTTTACTTCCTGGGAAATATTGGAACATTCAGTCCTTCTTTCTGTTTCCTCTTGTTGCTAAGAATGCTTCAAAATTTCCAGACCTTGCCCATTTACTATCATGCAGATATTATTTTTCAATTAGAAATTTATCATCTGTTCATTCCTCAACTCATTGCTACTAGAAGCAACAAAAACAATCAAGTTTGTGTTTAAATTAAACGTGTGTGTGTGTGTCTTACTCAATTTTTTTTCTCAGACACACTACTTCATTTTTCTTGTTACTTTCTGAGCAGTTCTAGAAATCCTCTCATGAGAGTCTTTACAAGTTGTGATAAAAAAAATATGGCAAACACTGCCACAGAGTGACATCCAACAAAAATTAGGCTCATAAAAACATTATGACATGTCTTTGTTGACCTTGTTTACAGGCTCTGGCATATGTAACTTCTGGTTCTTCCTTAAAATCATAATGATAACTAAGGTAAATATTTCAGCAATTTAGAGTGTCAAGGCAGCCATAAAATATGACTAGACACACTCATAAAAGAGGACTTCCAAAATGGTTTTGCAAGAACAATGGGATAACTGTGTTCAAAGCAAGGGGCTATATTTCAAAGTAGAAGAATTGCAATTTGTCCTTATCTGGTTTTTTTTTGTAATTTAAACATTCCTATACTTTTGATCATACATTATAGTCCCATTCTTAGCTACACGAGTATATCCTTACACACTACATGCACTAACATTAAATCAGCGAATGTTACTATACTCCAAATCGGTCTCATACTTCTCTTTCAAATGTGTTGTTCCTTGACGCTTACTCTGTTAAGAGATTTACTCTAGGAACAAACTGTGGGGCCCTCACAGATTCTTATTCTCTTTTCTGGAATCATCGGTCAATGATGTCACATATGCACTCGCTGTCATCCACATTTCTAGAAACTGCCTCATACACTCATCTCCACTACCATGTTGGAGGCTTTCCTCATTTCTTATATGACACTTTAAAGCAATTCTTTGAGTGGTCTGTCTGTCTGTCTGTCTCTAAATATATAACCATAAACCTGGCCAAGCTGAACCCTGTATCCTTTTTGTTGTTTATCATCACCTCTGAGTCTTTGACCACCCAGCAGGTCATCATGAATGCAGAAGTAGCAGAGGAATGGTTTCTGATGTCAACCAGGATACTTCTGCAGTTGCAAAGAACTTTGTTACATTGTCTCCCAACACCATGAAAGTAAAGGAGCTTGGAATTGACCCTCAAAATGTGTTCAAGTTATGAGATTGGGTAGATGCATTCTATTGCTATCAGGCAGCCATCTGAATTCTCCATTGCCCTGCATCAAGGTTTTGAGAACTTTGAGTGGCTGTTGTAAGGAGCTCATTGGATGGATCAGCACCTCTGTATGATGCCCCTAGAGAAGAATCCCCTGTCCTGCTGGCACTGCTGGGACTCTGGTGCATGCTTCATATGTGAGACACAGGACTTGCTGCCACGTTACTAGTGCTTGCATTTCTTTCCTGCCTACTTCCAGCAGGATGACATGAAATTCAGTGGAAAGTATGTGGCCAAACTTGGAGTCTTTGTGAACCATCAGATGGGCCCCGTTGTATGAGGGAGCCAGGGACCAAAGGCCAGAAAGCATTCAGACACCCTATCCACCATGGCACCAATATAATACCTTTTGCCTTCCTCATCATGGTAGAGACCCAGAACCCTATATGAAAAGGTTTACATCACAAGATCCTTATGCCAACTTCCTCTCCCAGAGTGGCACTCTGATGACAGGAAAATCAGCAAAGGAGACCCAGAAAGATCTCCAGGCTACTGGAAAGAGTCCAGAGGACCTTGCAACACTGTTGCCACATAAGATCTTTGATAAAGATCACCTAACATTCTATTGTGTTCACCAAGTTAGGAACACTTATTCTTGGAGCCTTGATGAACACAAGGTCTTCCTTCAGGAAGTCATCTGGGACATCAGTGGCTTGTACCAGTGGGAGTACAGGTGGGAAAGCAGCCAGCTAAGCAAACTGAGCCTGAGCTTGAGAGCAGCTCATCAGTGACCCCTTGTGATCCTCCACCAACGGGCTGACCAACTTCATCAAGCAGCAGCGAGAGGCCAGAACAAACAAAATAAACTAAATAAACTAGAAAAAGCATAGGTGAAGTCCAAAGTAACAAAATTGTCCATGGATGTCACCCCATTATCTATCGAACTATATGTATATATGACTTCCAATTGATCCTATCCGATCTCTTTGCAGACACAGTCTGTACCTGTGGCTATAGTTATCTATTTAAGATTCCCTGAATTTCTGGTTTCTATCAATGCATCATGCTTCTTATGCAATGTTCCCACTCCTTAGCCTACTTTCCATTCATCATCTCCCCTGAAAAGGTTTCTAATTATCCTTCTGGACCTAGCATTTATGTGAACCTTCTCTTGTATCTTTTCTAGATTAGCCTTTCCTCCCTCTGTAGCCAGAGTAATCCACACAGGCATCTGCTATGGAATCAATCAGAACATATAATTCTGGCTTGATGATGCTTACTTCTCCCTCTCCCGGCTCGACAGCTCTGCTCTGCTTTGGTTTTCTGGAGCACATAGCCCCTGAATTGTTCAACTTTTTCTCCCCTGGGAAAGGCAATCAGCTTCAGATGCAGCAAGCTCTAAATTAGTGTTGGAAATCTTTCTTGAATGCTTGAGCACATGCCTCTTTTCCCATTCCAAACGTACTGTAGTGCACATAAACAGTGAGGTTCTTGAAAGTCTGTAGATTTTTTATAAATAAAAATGTTTTCATATACAATATTACTTCTCAAAAAGATCATTCGCCATATGTGTAGTAAGTGCTCATTTTCAGACTAGATTATAGAAATCCAGTTTTACATGGATTTTGCAGTTGTTTTGACTTTTATATTAACCTATTTTCCATACAAAGTTACATGATATATTTTATATATTTTTATATCAGACTAACAATTTCTATATTTAGCTTAATATTTCATTGTAAGTAGTAAAATTTCACTGATGAAAACGATTTTTCTTCAAGTCTTAACACTTAAAACTATTCTTATCTGCTAAATTAGATTGTACTTCTGACAAATGGCCAAAATAGCTCAGAGGCACGCAGAAGGCATCTTATATCTCACCTCAAATGGACCTTATTCATCTACTTGGACAAGACCCACTTTTCTGGCCTGATTGGACGTTCAGTATCAGCTGTGGCCTGCTGCTGCCGCTGCTACTGGGTCCTGCTGTTTTGATAGGCAATGTTATTCCCTAGCATCAGTGATTCTGCATCAAAAGGCCATAACACCCAGTGGGTATCACCAACCTAGCCTGCAGCTGACTAGTTTACTGGTTACGGGAAGACTTCCAATGCTTTTTCAGAGCACGGTTGTATCCTAGGAGGCACTGTGTATTTGTGGACTCCATTGAAATTGTAATCTAAAATTACTCTTCCTCCTTTAATGCACTGTAGCTTCTACTGAGAACAACGACTATGAGGGATCTCTGGCTCAGAATCCAGCTGCAGTCTCCGGAGTGTCCTGGCATGTGGGAAACACAGCTGCCAGTTCCATTGCACGTTTTTCTGTTGGGATACAGTTTTCTAGGCGGTGATGATCTCTGGATTCTTTATTGTCTCAAAACGGAGCTATGTTCCTTTCCGAAATACCATAGCAATAGAAGTCCAAGTGTACTCTTCAGGCCACAGCCTCATGACAGTCTCTGAGCAGCTCATTACCTTTTCCTGTTCTATCTTCACTGCTTCCCAGAATCTTTAGTCAGCCAGGAGTTTTTGCATGACTGAGCCCAAGACATCTTTAATCTTAAAACACTGTGCTATAATAAGACGCACTTGTCCTCTACTGATGAGGAGAGTATGTGTTAAGTGTTGTGCTTTATGACTCAGGAGGACAGAATGTAGCATATACTAATACACAGATACACGTGTTACAAAATATCTGTAAATAAAACATTTCCGTAAGAAAATAAAATCTTTTTAACATCTATTTCATTTCATGTTTACAACAGGGTGCTGTGAGTGTGCATGTGTGTGTGTTAACAGTATTGTTTAAGAGTGATGACGGCACTGGTGCCCGTGCGAATAAGAACCGGGTTTTCCTAGGAGATCTTAGTTATCTTTATTTTACTAAGACTAATGTTTCATGGGGATATAGTTAATCTCTCATGGGGAAATTTTTCTCTGAGTGTTCCAGTGTATAAAATTAGAACTAAGTATTCTACAAGCGTGATTTAACAACTATAAGAACTTAAAAACTGTTTTTCTTTTGTATAACTCAAGACTCCTCTCCCCTCCTCCCTTCTACGCTCTTCTCTTTTCTTCTTTCTCCTGCAATCTCCCTTCTCTCTCTCCATGCAAACATATACATACATACATACATAAATACGTGTCCATGTTTTTGTGTATATGCTCATGTGCATGTATTCATGTATGCACAATTAAATATAAAGATGGATGTGAGTTGTTGAAAATACACACTTTCAAGCTTTCCTTTGGGCCTATCAAAGCAATAGAAGTCATCTTTTTTCTTTTCTTTAGCAATTTTTTCCTCTGACTTTATAGAACGAGGGAAATCAAGACAAAGTCACTATTTGAATATTTTTGTCATTTGTATCACATGATTGAAGGATCAGAACTTTGGCCCATTTGATATCTCAGCTTTTGGTGCAATCTATCTTTTCTCAGCCAACGAAGTATCACATCTTTGCTTAGGTTGTACTTCACATCATTGAAGAAGAATTGCTTCTTTGAGGTTTTGCCAGCCTGGAAGGCCTGGAGTGCAGCCTTTCCGCAGATGCCCGTTTATAAGATGCATCTGTCCCTACCTCTCATTCTGCCAGCTGGCCTTGGATAAGCTAGCTGACGGCATGCACCCATCTCAGGCTGTTGGCCAACTGGCTTTAGCTCCAGTACACTGGCTTCTGAATCTTGTGCCTCATCGCCCTGAAGGCACCAGAGGAACTTGGGAACAATAGAGAAATATTGGCATCAGGGAAGTGCCTTCACATTGTAGAACCATCAACAAAGATTTCAAATTCACCATGGATATTGGCATTTGCATTTGGAAATGACTTCAAAAAGGTTAATTCAGGCTCATTTTTATGAGGTAGTCCTGCATGTATGACAACAAAAAGAGCTTCTCAGTTATTTTGAGGACGTCATCAAGATGAATATAGAACGCACATATGTAATAAGCTTCCAGTGCCGGTCAGACACTCACAGGCACTGTCGCTGCAGAGAGTTTGGTAAGCCTCACTGAGTGGCTGGCTCAGCATTCTTAAGTTTGAGCTCTGCCTCATCTTCTCTTTTGCTGAAGAGCCGAAAACTACTGAACTGGAAGTAAGTCCAAGGTTACCTTGACCATTCCATTGGCAGAGGCATTCTATAAACTATGTCAGGCAGATGGATATTTATGTTACTGTCTAGGTTCCCAGGCAGAAAATAACTTGGTCCTTTACTCTGCTGCTTACCAAGGTTGCCTCGAGAAACCTCACCTGTCTCTGTATTTCATAGGCATGTGCGGACAACGATTTAATAAATTCTGATTGAATTTTATTCCTTCATTTATTTCAGGTACAAAACAGACTGCTGCATGGAGGATGGTGGCAAATACACACACACACACACGCACACACACACACGCACGCACACACACACGCACACACACACACGCACGCACACACACACATGCACACACATATATATGTCCTGTTTCCACTCCAAACTTTCTGACACGGTTTTGAGCTCAATGATAAGTGTAATGTAGCTTAGGATCCGCAATTGTGCTTTTTTTTGTTTGAAGCATTAATAACCATATCACATAAACAACAAAAAATCATAAGGTAAAAAATTATAGCTTTCATCCGGCATCCTCTCTTTTTTGACAAGCAAATATCTCTTAATCCTGTCTTCCGTCCCACACTCCCTTTATTTCTCAGCATTCCCTCTGGGGAAGATGTGGATTTTATTTCATTTTTCTCTGTAAATGAGAACTCTAATCTCAACAGCTAAGCGTATATTGCTTCGTTATGCCGTTGGAGTTCAGTCTTCTTTTGTCACTGAGATGAGAGAAAACAGATGGACCCACTATTATTAGTCATTGACAATCACTAATCGTGTTTTTGAGCAAGCTCCAGAGACAGAGCTGCAAACATCTGAGGACTGCAGTGGTTGAAAATTGAAAAAGAGGGAATTAAAAAAGTTGTTTAAACAGTATCTTCATTTGGAAATTAAATATTTCTGCATTTTTTAAGTGACAGATGCTTAGATTCAAACATTCCCATACTTTTCTGAGTCCTGTGATGATGAAACATGGAAAGCCTTAGAAAGCATTTTGTTCACCATAATTTTTAGCATTGAATAAATAATGTAATTTAGTTCATATGGGAGACCCTCTGAAAGCAACTCCACTATGCAAGTTTAGTGCTTTCACTGTCATGGTGATGACCTTCTTTCAGACAAGCAAACCTTTTCTTTTTTGTTCTAAAGTTTATGTTTCACTAATGGAGGACGGTCAGTCTAGAGAAATTGATACATTATGTGTCTTTGCTCCTCACCACACCTACCAACTAAGCACAGCTCTAGACCCTCCAAGAAGCACAATGGTAACCCAAGACGGTGTCTGAATCCTGATAAGCATAAGGAGCATTGGTTGTAGTTCCTCTGACAGGATAATGCCTTCTACATTCTCACTTTCAAGGAGGATGCTAAGGATGATCTGCTGACCTAGGGTTTCTGGACCTACTTACACATGTAATGAAAAGCTGCCCAGATGTTCTCATTGTCCTGTGTGGAATGGAAACCCCTCTCCCAGCATCAGACTGGGTAACACAACTTGAAAATAGGTTAAGTTGAAGGACTTCCAAAAAAGAATTAGCCAGGGGAAATGCTCTTTACTTTATTGTGCACTAGAATTCTGGTTTTTTGTTTGTGTTTTTCTGTTAGATACAAAGGTAGGTCAATGGAGCAGCCAAGAAGTAAATAAACCATCTGTTGGCACAAGGAGGTAACCCAGCACTCAGGATGTCTAAGAAAGGAGAATGACAAGTTCTAGCCCAGCCCAGGCAAACCATTGACTTAGCAAGATCCTGTTGCAAAGTCAGAAATAAAAATAGGTTAAGGATGTGGCTCTATGAAAATGTCCTGGTCTGAATCATCAGCACAACAAAAAGGAGGAGGACGAAGAGAGGAGAAGAAGAAGCAGCAGCAGCACTGGAATTAAAAACAGAAGCAGAAGCCAAGGAGTTCAGCCATAGCCATTGGCTTGGTTTAGAAAGGCTTTTTGCTTCAAGAGGCCTGAGACCTCTCGTAGGCAAACAGGTGGATGGGAAGAGTCAGCGACACTGACTTACCAAACCAGATGCCAAGCCTGAAAACTCTTAAGTCTCTGGCCCAATGTTAGCATCTGCTACCAAATGCCGTCGGGTGGCCCAGACTCTGGAAGTGTTTTCTATCCCTGTAGGTAACATTAGCGGATGCCAGTGGAAGAGTTCATTGTATCAGTTAAATTGAGGAAAAGAAAAGAAGGCACCACAAAGACTCTGAAAAGTAAATTGCCTTGGAACCATAGGGCACAAAAAAGCCCTGGATCTACCTACTAAAATTAAACAGAATGAATCTGGATCTGTTCTAAAATAAGAAAGCTCAGAATCTTTTAACATAATAAAAAAAAGTCCAGTATAATACATAGAATACCTACACCTACATATAATACGTATCATGACAAGAAACAAGGTAGGAAAAAAAAAAACACAACGTCCGTGAAACAAGATAATGAATTGCTAACATTGCTCCGATAAATTGGATGTGAAATTATCTGATGAGAATTTTAAAGAAGCTATCATGCAACTGTTTAAATGCTCCATTATAAATTATTTAAAAAATAAAAAGTAGAAAATCTTAGCAAAGTAATAAAAGATGTATGAAGGAATAAATAAAAATTACAAGACCAAAAGATCCAATAAAAAAAACTGTTAATATCTTAATAATTGAGATCATTTTAGGGTAAAGAGAACACTGAGTAGTATTAATTCATTGGTCAAAAGGAGACAAGGGAAGGTCTTGTAACCTTGCCAAGACATGTATGTGCACAAAATGCTCAAGATCGCTGTAAACTTCAAATTTTGCACTTATATATATCAATGAAATGGGGAAAAATGAAACTGAACTACATAAAGAAAATAGAATAAAGTTATTAACAGAGTCTCAGGAAAATGTGAAATGACAAAATGACTATGTAATTATCATCATAAATTCCTGAAGACAGGATAAAGACTGAAAGAGCGTTCTGTGCAATTGTGGCCCCCCAAAAAAATTCCAAATGTGGCTATAGACACAAATTTACAGATATAAGAAAATTAGTAAATCCTAAAAATGAACAATCTAAGTAAAGTCATACTGGGCTGAAGAAATGGCACAGTGGTTAAACCACTTGTCTTGAAAGCCAATGGCTTTGTGTTCTATTCCCCAACGCCACATGAAGCTGGACATGGTGGCCCATGACTATATCCCAGCACTCAGGAGGCTGAGGCAGGAGAATTGCCATGACCAAGACTAACCTGGGCTACATAATAAGCCAGATTCCATTCAGCAGGTTCAGAGTAATTAGGCTGGGTGGGTTGAGATTTCTCCAGATAAGGAACTCATCTCCAGATTAGGAACTCCTCCCACATAGCTTAAGGAAGACCACACCTTGAAAGGACCAGGGACAAAGCTAAAGTCAAATAGGTCATGAGACCACAGACCCTTGTGAGCAAGGGTAAGGTCTTATCTTGGGCCCTGTATTTTGATCTTAAGCCAATGACCAATTTTTATCCTAGCATGAATCAATCATTAAATCCAATTCTGTATAGAAAAATAAAATAGGTTAAGTTGAAGGACCTTTGGAAAAAAAATAGCCAGGGGAAATGTTCTTTACTTTTACATGATTCCTAAAAAGAAGTTCATAAGAGATGGCTATAATTGTCTACTAAGTTGTGCCCTGGCCCCTCCTCATGCTTGCTGGTAAGTTCCTACTTTCTACCCCACTTTCCCCTTTATTTCTCTCTCGATTAAGTCACTTTCTACTTCCAGACCGTTTCTTTGTTCACAGTGTCTACTCTCCCACATTGGCAGAGCTTTTACCCCGATTTGGAGCCCCCTGGCATTAACAGTGAGTTCAGGACCAGCCTGGGCTAGAGAAAGAGACCCTGTCACACACACACACACACACACACACACACACACACACACACACACGCACACACACACACACACATACACACAAGAGAACAAATAAAGTCATACTAAGAAACCTCGTAATTAATCTTTTGAAAAGTAAAAATAAAGAAATGGTCATGAAGGCAATTAAGAAGGAATGGTGCAAGCCGGGACTGCTACATCTGTGATCCTAGCACTCTACAGTCTGAGTTTAAGATCGGCCTTGGCTACATAGTGAGTTCAGGTTCAACCTGGACTAGAGAATAAGACACTCTCTCAAAAAAAAGCAAAGAAAGAAAGAAAGAAAGAAAGAAAGAAAGAAAGAAAGAAAAGAAAAGAAAAGAAAAGAAAAATAGTTATGGACTGCTGATCATAAACACCAACTTAAACTACATTTTTTTCTAAATCCAAAGAAAGAAAGGTGTTCAACATCCCTAGCCATAAGAGAGATGCAAATCAAAACAATGCTAACACAACATCTCACTCCAGAGAGAATGGCCTATATCAGCAAGTCAAATAGTAATCAGTGCTGGCCAGGCTGTGGGGAGAAAGGAACCCTCCTGCACTGCTGGTGGGAATGTAAATTCATACAACCACTCTGGAAAGCACTATGGAGATCTCTCAAAAGACTAGAAATAAATATCCCCTTTGGTCCGGCGACACCCCTCCCGGGAATATAACCAAAAGAGGTCAAAACAACACACAACAGAGATATATGTAGACCCCTGTTCATAGCTGCACAACTAACAATAGCTAAAATGTGGAAGTCACCAAAATACCCATCAACAGACCAGTGGATACACAGAATGTGGCATTTATACACAATGCATCTGGAATACTATGCATCTGGAAGGTCCAACAGTGTGGAGGCTTTTACCAACAAATGGAAGAAGCTTGAGAACATCATGCTTAGTGAAGTGAGTCAGAAAACAGAAGGTAAAACATCAAATGGTCTCTCTGGTATGAGAGTACTAGATCACAACTCTTATGGAACTCAAAAGGAAAAACAAGGTGAAAAGGGGGTAGGGTGGGGGAGGGAGGAGGGAAAGTAGGTAGGGGGAGGGACAGAAAGTGGGAAAGCCCTTGTCACCTTGACAAGATGCGTATGTGCACAAAATGCTCAACTTCATTGTAAACCTTGAATTTTGCACATATACATACCAATAAAATGGAAAATAAATTTAAAAAGAAAACAAAGAATGGAAAATAATAATTTACTTATCTTTCCATCTCTATAAGAAAAGAACTCTTTGATGGCCTGGAGGGGAGTGGAAGGAGAAAGAGGAACATGGAAGTTCCTTTAAAGACTTAAGGGAATACAAACTGAAGGACAGAAAACTTATTTATGGTCAACTGATGACAGCCCTGCCAGCCTGGCTACCCAAGTCAGCTTCCACCACGATCCCACACGTGTCTCAAACTCTATAAAAACCCCATAGCTCTTTCTGCTGCGTGACTTTTCAACCCGTTCTCTGGGTCCATGAGCCTCGCCTGGAAGCTCCTTTAATAAAGGTGACCCGGATCTGTTTCTGCCTGGCCTTTATTTTCATCTGCAGCAAAACCTTTCACTCTTGGTCATCAATTTAGCAACACTATCTTTCAAGAATGAAGAAGAAATAATATCTTTTCAGATAAAGAAAATTGAAATGAATTTGTTGGTAAGAGGATTATTCCTAAATATTGGCTAAAGAAAAAAGAAAATTGATAATGAAATAATATGGTAGTATTAGTAAGGAAGAATAAACAAAGGAAAAAGCAAATATATCTGTGTATAAAATAGGCTAGCACATCTGGTGGTGCAAACCCATAATCTCAGTGCCCTGGGATACTGAAGCTGGAAGATCACAGGCTCAGGCCCCATTGTGGGCAGCTCTGTGACAAGAAAGACTCTGTCTCAAAACCAAAAATAAGAACCGACTGAGGATGTAACTCAGCGGAAAGATACTGGGCTCAATCCCCAGCATCACCTCACACACACACATGCACGCATGCACACAGGACTGTTTATTCTCTTGAGTTACATATATACATACAACCATGCATACACACACACACACATATATGTGTGTGTTATTTAAAATATATATGTACATATGATTTAAAACAAACTAAAACAACATCTGATACTGAAGACAAAGACATTTAAAAGTAGGTGAGGTAACAGGCCAGGTCCATTTAGGTCTCTTCACCTCACTCCCTTGCAAATGCTTCACTTTGCCCTTTCAATTGAAATGGTAAGTCCTAGATACATAGTGTGATACTAACCAACCTCTATGCAATCTACATAAAGGTACATTCCTGGGAGCTGTTATGTAAATTAAGCTAAAATCTGAAGGAGAAGTAATTCAGGTAAGTCTCTCTAAGTTAAGAAAAAAGAAATGGGGGAAAGATAAATGAGGAAAGCAAGCAGAAGATAATACAAGGACAGATTTTACATCATTAACAAATTACCTTTAAAGCACTTACTTAAATGCCTTTTTTAAAAAAGTCACAATGTACATGACCTAAGTACATTAATCAAAAGATACACGCTGGCAGTGTGGATGAATTCACCTTGGTTGATCTTAATCATGATATATCTAACAGAGCTCAGAATTCAGACCTCCCTGGAAACCTGCAGCTCTGATGTTCATCTTTTTTTGTCTTCCTTCTACAACAGATAAGGGTTTCTTTGTATGATGTGTGATGCCAGTTAAGTTCTCTGATTTTTACATTTCTTCTCAGTTGTTAGTTAATCAACCTCAATTCTTTTGAGGTAATGATTACGTTTACAGAGTGTCACTAAATTCTGTAAAATGTAAAAAACTGAAATAGTCACATTGTTCTACAATTGTGTTTTGTATTTCAAAAAATAAAAAATAAAAAGTAGAGAATCGTGGAAAGGGGAGGAAGTAGTCTGGGAAGAGATCCTTCTTATGCCCAGATTGCGAAGACCCCAGAGAGACCACCAGGAGACAGAGGCACGTATGCAAAAACAAGGAGCCTTTATTTGGGCTTAAGCTCTGGCAGGCCAAAGCTTGGGTTCTCAGAGTTCACCAAGCCAGTGGATCCGTACCAACAGCCCTGAGCAGCAAACAAGCAGGGCTTTTATCACACTTGAGCAGAGGATGGGGGATTTCTGACTCTGCAGTTACATGATCAAATAAACATTAGGCAAATACATTTTTTATATAATTGGCTAGCGAACATTAAGCAAGCAACTATTTATGACCCATGGACCCTGCATGACAGTCAGCAACATTTCCTGACCTTTTTTTCTGATTGGTTGTTGTCAAGGCCCATCTCTATCGTAGGCAATGTATGTTCTTTTTCTACATCTGCCTGTCAGCAAAAATGTATGTTTTTATATTTTTTAGATTGGCCAATGTAAGGGTGGTCTCAGGGCTGACTTCATCCTTATACAACTTGTGGTTTGCCTTGTTATTCTGGCAAACCGGAACTTAGTCCTACCAACTTCTCTAAGGGTCAGGGAGTCAGAAGCTTGTCGTGGAGTGTGTTTAGCCGGGGTCTTTCAATCCTTCCTTGAAGTGCACAACCCCTCTTAACTTACTCTCCGTTCTCTACAGTGGACTTTTATAACTGGAAAAGTAAAAAACCACCGTTCTCTGATAAGCCACAAGCTCTTCTTCCCTTAGAGAGTCCATCCTGCACACCTGCCTTCCCTCCTGGGATGATTACCAACAACTGCTTGTCACCGTTTTGCTTCTGAAGAAAGGCATCACAGCCTGTAAGAGGCTAAAAGAGCCATCCTGGCCTCAGCTCCAGAAAGCCCAGAAGGAAGTCAACCCCTCCTGAGCAAAATGTTCCCTACTACCTGTCCTGACTGGAACTCTAACTAATTCAGAAATGACATTCTGTTCATTGATCACTTATTGCCATCACCTACTGCCAGGTATGTGGGTAGGGAGGGTGGCCCAAAACCCATTCATTTCTCTAAGACAGCTGAGCCTATCCAGGGACCAGCAGAATCGACTGGAGCTTTCCTGGGGCACCGCCAGGATACATCCTATATACGTTCCCCATTTCTTCCCTTGGCTCCAGAAAACTCTCATTCTCTTAATTTGGCTCTTGTGGCACAGGCTGTTCCAGACATCCAGAAAAAGTTAGAAGGATACCCCAGTACAAATGTCTCAATTAGTTGGGACAGACAACAGTTCACTTGGACTTGGCTCCCCCCGATGCTTAAAAACTCCCCAACCCTTTGGAGAAAG
The DNA here is from genome assembly GCA_004027205.1 of Ctenodactylus gundi. Classification (NCBI taxonomy): domain Eukaryota; kingdom Metazoa; phylum Chordata; class Mammalia; order Rodentia; family Ctenodactylidae; genus Ctenodactylus; species Ctenodactylus gundi. The sequence goes on from PVKB01000772.1 coordinate 555,206, forward strand.
TCTGACAGAAGGAATAGGCGCGCAGATGAATGTGTGAGCTGAGTGTGTGCAATGCTGTAAAGGAAGAAGAAAGGGAACAGGCAGGTTGATGGATACTATGGAGGAGGAAAAGAGGGAAGGAATTAGCAAGTGAACAGGTGTGTGGGGGGAAAGGAAAGAAGAATGAGCTGCCAATGGATGACTGTGTTTATGGATAGACTGAGAGAAGCATTAAGGCAACATAGTACAATTAATCGAGAATCACCAGAGGGGAGCCTCCTAGAGGATAAACTTCTGATTCAATTAGAACCTGTCACTGGGAGAAAGTTACAAAAACTGATTTTTAGCCTAGAACAATCTTCAGTTACTCTCATGAGGGCTGCTATTTCAGTCTTTTAGAAAAGGGAAAAAGAGAAGGACAGAGAAAGGTCACAAAGAAAAAGCAAAAGGCTTGGTTATAGCTCTACAAGAATGGGTCAAGCTTAAACTGGCTATTGAAGCTAAGTGAGCTCACCAGCATGATTTGAGATGCGTTGGGTGCATAAGGAGGAACATTTCAGAAAGGGTTTTCCTGAGTCAGGCAAGTCCTGGATGGCAAGGCTCCCATTGAAGATGGAACTGCCTCCTTAGAGAGAGATCTAGGAGGACATCATTCTGTAAGGAGAACAACTGATGGGGCTTAGGTTTACTGTCTCTCCTTAGCACCTCCTTAGACCTTTTTAAGCCCTGGGTAAACTTCACTTCAGGGAGTCAATTGATAAACTATGATTAACACCAGAGCTCAGTACTCCATCCTAACCCCCAGAACCGGGACAAAATCAGCTCAACCAATAACCATAAGGGGAGTCTCAAGGACTCCGTGATTAGATATTTTACCTTACCTTTAAGTTATAAATAAAATGAATTGGTCTTTTCAAACAGATTTCTTATAGTGCCTGAATGCCCAACCAATTTGTTAAAAAGTTATGGGCCTTAAAAAAAAATCTAGGCAGAGCTAATGAGGTAAAAGCTCACCTTTTAGTCTTAGTAGACACATTTCCTGGGTGGGTGGAAGCAAAGGCCACTAAATCACAAACTGTTACATGAGGTTATACTGAGATTTAGGCTGATGATCTCGGCCTCTCTCTCTCTCTCTCTCTCTCTCTCTCTCTCTCTCTCTCTCTCTGTCTCAGTTGGCTCTGGTAACAGTCCTGTTGTTGTCACCTCTTCCCTGTATTGGTATATTGGCCTAAGACAGGCTAGACACATGATCTAAATCATAAAGTTGACTTTAACTAAATTAATCCTGGAGATGAGTGATAACTGAATCAATCTGCTGTCTAGAACTCCTTTCTCTTATTACCCAGGCACCAGGACCCTATTATTGGAAAACTTACAAATCAGTCCATATTAAAATATATTCAGTTTCTCCAGCAGGTCCAGGCTGCAAGTCAGACTCATGTCCTTGTGGTTTGCTCTCCTTAATACCTCACCATCAGTTCCAACCTGGTGACCTGGTCAATGTAAAATATTTCCGTAAGTAATGATTCACTGCCTGAATTCATCATACCTGAGTAGAAGCTGCCAAGTATAAAAACCTTAATGGACCCTGCATGAAAACTCAAACCTGGGCCAGATTCTCTAAAGAGAAGACTGACCTGCATTGAAAACTGTTTATTTTTTTCTCTCTGGTGTTTTGCACCATTTCAGATTTAACTTTTCTAGGGTCCCTGAAAATTTCACTTTTGTTCTCTCATCTTTCTATCGGGCAAGTTCACAACTCCATTAATCGGACAAAGGGAGCTCCCCTGTTACTTCAAGTAGACTGATTTCTTTCCCTCAAACAAATATATCCTCTGTTGTGGGATAATTTTTATCATTGCCCTGGAAACTTAATCAATCAAAAGGGCTCAAGTAATTCTTTGGGTGTTTTGGTATTAAAAGTACCAGCCCAAGTCCACTATCTTAAATAATACTTAGGGGAAAAGGGACAAAAATCATAAAGGTAACAGCTCTCCTGTCTGGTTCTCCTCCTTCTCAAACACCTCATTGGTCTATGTATTTGTCTTAGTTACTTTTTCGTCTCTGTGACTTAACACCTGACATTCACAAATTTAGCAGAGAAAAGATTTATTTTAGTTCATAGTTTCAAAGGTCATAGTCCAATCCGAGATGGCTGGCAACAACGGAAGCACATGTCAGAGGCAAAGGTCCTTCTGGACTTAACAAACAGGAAGTTGTAAGCCCCACTAAACACTTGTAATCCAATTTACATGCCTGTTATCCACCCCTCCAGACTGGGCTCCAGTCTCCCACCAGCAAGTGGTTCCATAGACAATCCATGACAATCAAATACATGAGACTTTTGGGAGACATTCCAGATCCAAACCACAATAGTATCCGAAATTATCTTCTTAAATTTGTCCAAGACAAGATTGCTTCTGTTAAACTTGCATATAAAACTAACTGATAACTGTCTCCGGATGATGATCATGAGTTAATGCTTTGATTCCCCATAAAAAGGAGAAAACGAAGTGACAAGAGCTCCACCATTTTAGATTTTCCCTGACATCCTCTTTGCCTGTCACCTTTCCTGCATAGCTGCCCCAGTAGTGACCTGGTGACTCACTCTGCGATATCCTGCCCCAAGCTGCTACTAGAACCCCCCAGACCAGGCACAGGCCATCAATATAATTTAAATTACTGCTAGATTTTTGCCATTGTTAGTTTATTCTTCTGCTAATTTTCTTTGTCCCTTCTCTTTTGTTCTTGCAATCCTTCCCATTCCTGTGGTGTTTGCCTTTATAAACCCACCCCAAACTCCACCCCAACTGAGGCACTGAGAATGCTTTGGGGCATGAGCCTGTTCTTTGTCCTTGGGCACCTGCTAAATAAAGGACTCATAAATTGCCCTCCACAAGCAGTGCTTCTCTTATGTGATATGGTGTCAGTCAATTATAACAGTTTAAAGGAGCATATATTTATTTTTAATCATTCGTGTTTAATCATTAATTGAATTATAAGAAATGGCCTATAAATTATATAGGGCAGTGGAAGGACATCTACTCTGCAGCATTAGAGTGGTCACTTACAGAACTGTTTGACCTTCGACTATTTTCATCGCTGAATCAACAATGCCTTGTCAGCTATTGCAGTAGAAAGGAAATAAATGTCTCCAGTGTATTTTAAAATAAGACAGTTCCAATTTGTTCAAAATTTAATTGAAAATGAACTGAAAAATGAATTGAATTCATTCGCTCACCTAGTTTATAAGACTAAGTTATTGCAAAACACTTTCATGGATTTATTTTGAAAATGGATTAGTCAAGCCTAACAAAAAACAAACCATTTTTATGTAATAACTTCCTGTTATTGTTTGTTTTGCAAGGGAATAAAAGAGTAAAAAAATAACTTTAGGCAGCCAAATCGTCCAAGAATACTCTATGGTACCAGTTTCTTTTCTGAGTGAGACACGTTATAACATCTCCTTAAATATCTGAAGGAGATGTGTATTTGCTGAATATTTTCTACTGCAAAACTCCTTGATAAACTCCTTATTACTTGTCAGCCATAAAGACCATAAATAAACACTATCTGTTAACTATCATTCCCAGTTGTAATGCATTGTGACTGAGAATTATTGCTAAAATGTTTAAAATTACAAGTCATGAAATGAATGCTGAACAGGTATTAGTTTAAAAAAATAAAGTAAAAGTACTTCATTTATTTTTCAGAAATCAGAAGCATATTCATTTATGAAGTGGCAATTTTGAACTGTAGTACAAGAACGGAAACAATGAGGAAAAAAAAGAAGGACATACTTGCATTAAATACAATGAAGACTCAACAAGTTACCCGACAAAATTGTTTATCCATGGAAGTTTAAGAGTCCTTGTCACTTCCATTATTGCAGCATAAGTAAGATCCAAGTATATAACACAAGGGCTTATGCATATGGGGAACAAATTCCTTAAAAGCACTGAGATAAGCTTTCATAATATTCATTTTGTGTATAGTTTGAAAACAATTTGTAAATCAGAGTTGAATTTAGGGTAAAACAAAAAGCAACCTTTTTGTATGCATTACTGCCTTGAATGTCACGATAGATTACACTCTCCCACCTGTAGATTTGATTTCCCTAGCATAATTTTATGTTTTTTATTGATTATTACATGTTGAATTGGGATTTAATCATGTTTTTCTTCATTAAAGAAGGTTTAATTTAATTACCCCAGTAAACTCTAAAATTCTCTTCTCCAAATTTATTTCCATTTTCAATTATATGCCCTGCACAGCTGTCAGAGTGACCTTTATCAAAAACACAACTAATCAAGTCACACCCCAGATAAAATTTCTCCAAGAGTTCCCCATGGTATTCCAGATAAAGTTCAAGCTCCACAGCTTGGGCACAAGATAGCTCGGCATCTAGCCCTTGATGCCTGCCCTTTTCTGGCTTAATAACCACTAGGGCAAGCTAAGAATCTGCTGTGCTTTTCTTAGCATCTGTACTAAGCACTCCTCAGGTGTTTCTGGTGTAGTCTGTTTCTACACTACTATTTTTTCTATCCTCCTGCCATCTTGCCCTGACTCCCCCTGTGATTCTGACCCTGCCTTTTAATCTGTGGCAATCTGAATGTCTCCTTCAGCTCTGTACAGGGTTCTGTATTGTGGCTTCTACTTGACTCTTTGAGTTTTCTTTTTTGCTGACTACTCCAGCATAACTCCCTATTCAGATTCCTGTCTTCAATAAATGCATTTTCTGTGAGAGTCCAGCTTAGATGGACACAGCTAGTGCCAGACCAGTTAGAGATCATGTATCCTACCAAAACATTGTCAGTATGATATCTTCTAATCCTCAGAAATGATGGCTTTGAGAACAGAGAAGACACAAGGAAGAGTGAACCATGTAGACTGAGTTGCAAACCAATTAAATGCTACTTAAATATCTGAGATTTGACAAGTTAGTTACATACCTAGTTCTATCCTTAATTCTGCAAATAATTGATCTCTTAGTTTTTAAGGAACTGTTTAGTTGAAGCTTACAACATGGCAAGAAATCAACATTTGAGTGACTTAGCACAGTTGTGATAAACATGGCAGAAAAAGGTAAAGTATTCTGATTAAAGGAAAGGGAAATAACGCTCCTGCAGAACACTGTATCATCTTTCACTTGGCAGCAATTAACAAATTTCTCAATATGAAACAGATAAATTATCATGGATTTAAAAGTAGGATTTGGTTAACAAATCTGAAATCTTCAGTAGTGACAAATGGTTTTGGCTGAAGAGGAGAGATCACTTTCTTCTGTTCCTTGAAAATGTAGGCACTGTCTCTATCGGCACACTTCCTTTGGGTTTAACAAAAAAGGCTTCTTATTATTTTCTTTAGCATGAGGATTGTGCAGAGACAGCAATCATTGATAAATTACTTGAGAATGTTGCACTCCTGAGGAAAAATATGAAAGAATAGAATATATAAATGTGACTCTAAATCAGAAAAGCTCGGTTTGTGCTTCCATTTAATTCAGTCTCAGACTTTCAGTGACTTAAAACAATAAAGATTCAATCAAGCTTCCTAACTGTTAAGGGTTTGTCATGTGTTTGCAGTGCATATTTTACAAAGTGCCAATAGAAAATATTAGCTCTTGAGTTTATGCCCAGAGGTGGCACACATCATTTCTCTTCTTCGTATTCCATTAGCTAAATAAGACTGCATTAAGTCTCCTGTAATTTCATTTTGAATATAAAATTATCACACAAGAAAGAAAAGAAATACATATGAACAAAAATGTTGTCTATAATGAAAGCAAAAAATAATTCTTTAGGAGACAAATTAATCAAATCTATTTTAATGAACCCATTCTATGGAAACACAGAATGTGCCTACATTAGTTTGGGTCTAAAAGAGGCAGAATTGACAGAAATTATAAGAAATAAAGAGCTATATGGAGGGCTTACAAGTCTGAGGAGAGAGATAGTCCAAGATGGCAGCCTGCACACGCAAGAGCTGGAGGGTCCGATGACTGCTCAGCGGCAAGGTGGAACATCCATCAGGAACCAGGACAGCTGGTGAGAGTCTGCTGTGGATGTTGGCTGCTCGATGAAAAATGATGAAGACCAAGAACTGAAGATCAGCGACAGGTAGATAGGTGTAAGTCGAGACTGAAGCCAATCTGTGATGAAAATCTGTGTCATGTAGCAAGTTGGCTCGGTAGCCAATTGCAAAGCTGAGAGCTTTTTGAGAAGAAAAAGCTATAACAATTTTTTTTTTCTTCCAGTTCAAGCTCCTATTTGGGCCTACCACATCTAGGGTGAGTATTCTACCTTAATTCACTGGCCTACAGATCATTCACACAAATTTATAAGCTCTAATATGCGTGTCTTTACTAATTGCCTCAAATTGACATAAAGTCTTTAACCATTATGGGTGCCTTAAGATTATCTCTTGCTAATTTTGTTAGTTAAGTATTTCTTTATGATTTTAAAGCAGTTCAGAAAAATAAATAGAAGTCATTTATTCTCTTCTGGAGACAGGGTGCAGACATTTCTCATGGTACCAGAAGATTGCTTAATGTTTGATGCTTTGGGGACATTAGAGATTGACATTATGCAAGGATGTGCAAATGATCCTAGGAGACTATTGGGGATGTGTTTGGAGAAATTTCAAGGTCTTTTCTCATTAATTTCCCATTGTACATCCTCAAGACATTAAAGCTAAATAATGAACATATATTATAAAAAGATTAAATTTGTGGATCACATATATAATTAGATGTAGGTTATTCATTAAAATTCTTCAGTTTAAATAACACTAAAAATAGACATAATCAAGATAAAATAACACACATTAGCTCAATCAATTTGATTCAAAGTTTGAATATCACCTATGTATGTCATTTTATGTTAAAATGAAATATTTATAACCTTGAATAGATTTGGTAGGACTAATTTCAGATGTTCAAAGAGCAAAAGTTAATTAATAAAATGATGCCATCTGTATTACCTGTTCTGTGACTTTTCTAATTACCTGAAAGATGAAGTGCAAATATTCAGGTTTCTCTATTTTCCACATTTTCAATTCTAGCAATTCAATCAATTTCTGTTTAGATTTCATTTCAAATGTATAGGAATAGAGGTGGGAAGGCTTAAAATTATCATGCTTTCTAAGAAAAAAGTTTATCTGACTTTAATTTTTAAAAAGATTTTTAAAATATTTGAATACTGACTCAGAAAGGGATAACTGAGGTGAGAAATCCACTCCTATCACAATTCTGGTTCTTTCTTTGGATAAATAATTAAAAATCATCAACATTTCTAGTCTAAAAATAAGACAAAACAATCCCAAATTCTTTAAGAATGTTTGGAAAATTAATGCAGAATGTGATTTATTTAGTAGTTAGCACGTAATAGGTCTTCAAAGCAAAATTGTAGTAATTAATCTTCTATCTATTCTCTCTCTTTACTAGGTGATTCTCTAGGAAATTAAAAGATCTGATTAAATGTTCTAAAAATCTCCAGCTAACTTTCTTTATGAACAGAAGGATTTAGCACAATGTACCTGGTTTCCCTGGATTTCTTAGAGTTAATGAATTTGTATCTGCAGATTTATGGAAACTGACTTTTTATGAAATATCAAGCATACAATATACCACCTTAATAGAAAGACAGATATACTCTGTGATTTACAAAATCACTGTTAACACAGTTATGGCAGTGTAAGACATTTAGAAATCTCATGTTCTTGTCTGAGCCTGCATACATTCTAAGCTATAAGAAAAATCTAAAAAGTAAGTTAATGAACTTAAGCAACTCAGATTTGCATGTACATTTAAAATATGTAAGTCACGCTTTTTAAAATAAAGTTTGGTCTTAATTTTATTCTTGATTCTTGTGAGACTTACTTGATAATATGCTCACAAAATACTTGGAATTGTTGTTTTGTTAAAAACACAGACTGTAAGAATTTGGTAGACTTTTGCCAGAAAAAAAAATACAGACTTTGTGCAAAATAAAAAAGTAGCCATACTTGTCACTATAATGTTAGTTTATGGCTTTGCGATTAAGATTCTCTGAAGTAAACATATCCATAAATAAATATCTGATATTTGGAGTCACAAGGGATAACAATGTTGGAATTGTCTCATTAAGGAGAATAAGTAGCTCTGGATGGATATATTAAAATTCCACACCATGTAGCCTGACAGGAATCAGATGATCACTTCAATAATAAAGAAAAATGAGCATTTTCCTCCTACTCCTTTTTGTACATTGTAAGCTAACCAGATGTAACTGCTAAAATTATTTTTACTTTACTCAGGAATTCTAGTGTTTTTATTTCTATGTTAAATGACCCTTGAAAGGGCACTTGCCAATATGTAATGCCAAATGTTAAGAATAACAGATGTGTAATCTGCAGTGCACATATGAATATAATGTGCATGATACGTTATTTGTAAATTTTATTCTACTTTTTAAATAATAAAGCCCTGATCTAAATGTCTGCTCTATCAGGCAAAACACATAAGAACTACATAGCTGTCTGCTATACAGCCCAGAGAGATTCAATCTACGCCAAAGATTTTGTGTAGGCTCTATGTCTAGATTTAATTAATAGAATACCTAAAAGAGAAAAGATAGTGTATTAATTTTACATATACTTGAGGATCTTCATAAGAGAGAAAAGACTGAAGAAATGACCAAAACATGATTTTGCTGTTTTTAAGACAAAGAACAATAAATTTGTGAAGGAATGAAGCACAGTAGCTGTGTGCACTAGGGCAGCAAATCCTTGGGGCGTTACCAAGAGATTCACCGAAATAGTAATGTGCGAAGAGTGGAAGATAACAGCTACTTGATGTCTTAGTTACTTCCTGGTTTCTGTGACTCAATACCAGACACGTGCTATTTTAGGGAGGGATGATTTATTTTAGTTTAGGGTTTCAGAAAGTCACAGTCCATACACAGGAGGGCAGCTGGAAAATGATGGAATCACATGGGAGGGCTGCAGCTGGAGCCAGAACCGGAGCTCCTGGGACAGAGATCCTCATCGCAGCATGGCAGAACTGAGAAGCCTGGGAGCAAGGGGAGACAAGCGCAGGCCCCTCCAGGTCAAGCTCCAATAGGCCGCCCCTCCCACCGACCAACACTACACAGTATCCATAGGTACATGAGGTTTTGGGGGACACTCCAGATTCAAACCACAGTACTTGAATAGTTTAATTATTTCAATTCATGGCTGCCCAATTTAGTGTTTGGTGATTAAGTCCATTTTCCAACCATAGTATGCGAAGGACATCCCTCCTAGAAGAACATGGAGAAATACAGTCCAAGTAGTCCTTTATGAAGTTACTTAACCGAGTATATCATGTTAAATAATCAGTACTAATTAGGCATATTTTGAGGTGGGGCATCTTCAACTTTTCTAACATTTGCAAAATAAGGAAAAGTAAAAATGCCAGTAAGTTAGTTCTTAATATTTTTCCTTATGTCATTTTTATTATAAGGGACAGCACATTTCCCTATTCTCTCCAATAATTAATAAGCTGAAGATAAGTTAGGCTACTTCAGCCAGGGATATCACTTTACAGTCAATATGCTTAATACAGGCTGATATACATATAGGAAATAAAATATAATGTATAAACATAACCAAACTAAAAGAACATCTTTCTCTACTGTTTACTTTATTGCTTGAATTCAATGATATAAAATGACTTCATTTACCTCTGAGAATACGATTAACAAACACAGATGCAATTTAGCATTTCCCCAATTCACATCTAGTGCAATATTTAAGAAGATTCCATCTAATTGAACACATGTTGGAACAAATTTAATAAAAGTATTCTTGCAAATGCTTCAATGGCTAGATGGAGATAAGCTAGGCAGGCAGTGAAGTGCACATCATTCTGGTAGGGCTCTCCAGGCTAAGAAGTCATTTGCAAGATGTTTTGACTGCTGAGAATGTCAGCCATAATCAATCTCAGAGATCGGAGAAGGCTGCAAATGGGAGAGGTAATGCTCAAATTCATGGAAAAATGACTAGTCATAATAAAGGGTAATGAATAAGGCTGCATTGCTTCATATAGACTTCGCGAACATTTGGTTCACAAAGGATACATTTCTACCTTATTTGAGAAATATAGGCAATCTGGTTATGTCACGAACTCATTTCCCACATCCTCTACTACCCTGGCTTTTGGGGGAAGACTCATGCTTACAAAAGCTCACTGTAATACAAGCCTTACTTGATTTTTAATGGAATATAGATCAGATCAGTAGCTGGATGTTCAAAATCAATTCACTGAACTTTAGCTTATATACCAGAGCAAAGGCCATAGAAGCTCTTCATTCTGAATGCTAAAGGCCAATTAGAATTTAGATTTTTAAATATGCATGTGAGCATTTTTAGCAACTTCTAGCATTTTTGATGCCTAAATTTCAATTTGACTAAAACTGTTTCAAAGGTAGTAATTATTTTAAACACTTATAAATATTATTTTACAGAAAAAATGTTTTTATGTAGAAATAAATTCTCAATCAATTTTAAAGTTTTGTCTGCAAACATTTTTTTTTTCTCTCATTTACTGGGAAAAACCTTACCGAGCATTCAGCTTTAAGGTACGCATATTGAGTAAGTACTTACTGTAAGGAACCTTGTTGGGAATTAAGGATAGAAAGTAACACGTAACCCTTCACAAGATAGAGTGTAACAACAGAGGGACACTTCATTTCTTATGTGCAGTAATGGAGGCTCCCATTGGTCATCTATTGCTATAGAAAAGTGTTCATAATTAGTCAAGGAAATTCTTGAGGTACTTTTTATGCTGTTATGCACTGAAAAAAGTAATAGAGGCTTCATGGGGTTTAAAAATATTGTGGAGTGGGGAGAAAGAATACAAGTAAACAAGTGAGGTCTTCATAACCACGGTCCTATGTCTGTCCAGCTATAGCAACTCCTTGATTTTACATAAAGGCTACATAAGCAAAATAGCTAAGACGTACACAGTAAGGAAATTCATTGATTTGAGAATTGAGAATTATTTTCTTTGTTTTGTATTGTCTGAAGATGCAATATTGTTCTTAAAGAATCACCAGTGAAGATTTATGCTTGAGAATTCAATGTTAATCCTCCTGTTTTGCAATAGAAAGCCCGATTAGTATCAATCTTTATATGTGTTACAAGGAGAACTTCCTTAAGGTCTTACTATCTCTAAATTGGAATCTAAGTAGCACATTATTGCTTCTGCTTAACAGCCTTGAGAAATCACTGTGCTTCTTTCTTACAAGCAAGTGTAACAACTGGCTACGATGATTTTCTTTAACTTGGTGTAACTGAAGACAAACATTTCTCAAAATCTGTAACATTAAATTTCTAAAAAATAATGGAAGTTTTGAACTTCGTTTATATTTATGTTTTTATTCGCTTTTATTAAAGCGGTGTGAGAGGAGGTTAAGAAAGTTTTTTTTTCTTAGTTTCAATAATTTTAGATTTTTGTTTGTTTGTTTGTTTTGTGAGGTGAGCTTGTGTCTCTCAATCTACATTATATAGTAAAACTGCTTCCTGGGAGACATGACATATGTAAGCTAAAGTTTCAGACCAAGGCTATTTTTATCTGTAAAATCTAAAATCTAAAATCTAAAACTCACAGATTAGTGATAACAGTGATTACAAAAAAAAAAATTCAAACTAAACAATTTCACTCCAAAGACATTTAAGGACTGTGGGATCGCCATCTATTCTGGTCAGACACATTGCCGAGTGTATAACAAATGCCAAAGTTTCTAGTACAGTAAGATTCACCAGACAGAACCCAAGTTCTGATGTTTGAGGACCTGAGTGCAGGTTCTGTCTCCATTATTTGCTAATTCTGTGGTTTTGACAATTCAATACACTTAAAATCCCAGCTAATTTTAAAAACTAGAATAATAGGTTCCATTAACTTTTTGAGATTGAGTTGTAAAAGGCGCAAAGTATTTACACGGTAGTTTTTAGTTCTATTAGTATAAGTTACTTATCTATTTGGTTTACCAATATGAGCATAAAATTTTAATCAATGGACACAGAATACAACAATGTGTTAAACAGAGACTTTATGAGTAATAGGCTTATTTAAGCATGATATTTTTAAATTTTGTCTTTTTAAAAACAAAAAAGTCACATTCGATGACAGACCTATCAACGGAAAGCACTCAATAATTTAACTTATTTTCTCAAAAATGTATGCATATATTGTAGTGGAAATTATACTCCAAGTTTTCATTTTACCTTTCTTTCTTCTTTTTAAGTTTTCAATATGAATATGAATGTTGGAAACCACATTTTTACAAATAGCACTTTCTACCAAAGAAGAAGAGTGAAGAATTAGATTTAGAATTTACAATTGTTTTGAGACAAATGAATGTATTTCTGAGGCTATGAGATTCCGTGATGATGCATTGCAGGAGTTTATTGTAAAATAGTATGTGACTGTACTAAGAAGGATGAATGGTTTTAAGGAAGTATTAAAATGATCCCCTACCTGACCTAAATATTTCACACCACGGCTATTTTTCATCATTTCTAAGATATTAGCATGCAAAAAAGAATGGAATATTTTATCACAACCTTCAAGCCAAAAAGCTACTTTTTAATTTTCACATTTTCAATCAATGCCCACTATGGAAAATATACATTACTGTAAACATTTAATTAATCCTTAATCTTAGTTTGGGCTTTCTGATATGCCAATTTAACAAAGTCTGTATTTCTTTTCTACCTCTGCAGACAATAAAATAAATACAGCTATCATATAGAAAATGCATGATTTATTAGAAAATAAATTTTATGAAAAAACATTATGCCAGAAAAGCAAATAAAGAGTGTTTCCCCTAAGGAGTCTTTCCTAATGCTTTATCAAGAAAAATAAAACAAACAAACAAACAAAACCCTTGGAAGCCAGTATCTTTACACTTATTGGTAGCTTATTCTGTACTATTTGCCAATATGGAATCCGTAGCTATTTTGTTGAAATTCTTCCCTATCTTCTTGCACAATGCCTGTGACTCCGTCACCACTTTCCTGTGTCTTAGACTATAGACTCCTCCACTAGACAGCCTCACATTCTCAAGTGTCTCAACAAAAAGGTATTCCATAATTTCATCATTGCTTCCTCTTACCTGTCACTTTGGTAGTTTGATTTATTTTCTTATTTTTGTCTTTTAAAATAAAGATTTCCTATGATTTCAGTCATATTTTTCTCTAATTCCCTGGTTTCATTGTCATTGTAATTGATTGCCCTAATTCTTTACCAATGTACAATTATGGAAGCATCCTGCTTCTTGATTGTACAAGCATTATCTTTACAATTTCTGAATAAAAATTAACAAAATTTACACAATATTCATTATTCTTAAAAATAGTTTCTATTCAGCTAAGAAAAATTATATTATCATGTATTTTTCCTTTTAGCTCGTTGTTTCCACTTAGGAATAGTTCTGAGTTATTTAAAGTTGTTCTCAAATTTATTTTAGCTTCTTAACTCAGCGTTTAACTGGCGTATCTTTATTTTTGACCATTAGGTTTTTTTTATCCATTCTCAGTAAATATAAATTATATATCAAAAAAGCAAGCTGTTAACTCCCACTTCTCTTCCTCATAAACACGACATTCTTTTAAAGAATATTATAGATATCAATGATGACAAGATTTTTTTCCTTCTTATATATAAACTTAATGCATTAAGCAATTTCTATGTTATTGTTTTTTCTTTTAAGATATTTCAATTTTAGGAGTTATAGTACAATTGATGTCTGTAGCTCTATTGTATTTCCGTCAGACATTTAATCTTAGGTTATGTAAGCATTGCAGAGTTAAGTCATCCATTTACTTCTAGATGAATTTGTTGGCCATTTCCAAATCTTACTGTAAATCATATTAACCATTATATCCTACAACAGCTAAAAATGCACAGAAAGAAAGCAGGTTTTTTAAAAAAATAATGGGTTAAGTGGAACAAAAAGTCTGGGATAAAACAAATATACTTTCTCCTCATTGCTAAATATGGCTCACATTATAATCATGGGAGCAATTAATATTTCTATTATAAGAATAGCAGTAATTTTCATATTAATTCGTGCTAAATATTTGACAATTTTATAGCAGCAGAGTTCTTAATTATTTGCCATATGATGAAAATGAAAGTGTTCCCTAATTTTGGATACTCACTTTTATTTTCTCTTGGTCACACACATTTTTTCTTTTGTAAATTGATAGCGCATACAATCCCAGTGAATTATCTTGTCACTCCTTTACCAATTATTGTACGCTATTTTTGTTACGCTACTGGTGAATATTGTCTTTTGGCATACAACATTTCCTTAAAAATAGTGAAGTAGTGTGTTTCCTAAAAATAACTCTGACACAAATTTTTTCAATAATAAAATTCAAATGTAACTGATAGACAAGAAACAGCACATACAAGATCTTAAAATCTGATCTTTTTTTACATACAATGTGGAAGGTCCAACTTTTAGTCACCTATTTTCTTGACTTTTTTATTTTCAGTGAACAGGACCTACTTTGGAATGTCTATGAAATATCAATATATAACATGGTTAGTATACATATATGAGTAGTAAAGTCCCCTTTTTAAGCCTTTTCATTAAAATAATCTTAAAAATCAAAGGCTAAAAATATTGAGCCACAGTTTGGATGCGAATGAAGAGTATGAAATCTTGAGGACAATCAGTAAAATGAGTTTTCATTCCTAAATATTTATTGCAGTATTTTGTAGGCAACTTTTCTCACCCATAACTGGTAACATCATTATAAAATTTTATATGAAATTTTATAGGCTTTTTATAATATACATTTTGAATTTATTAATTTTAGCTTCCTCTTCTGTACTCAGGTAACATTTTACTCATAGAGTTGAAATTACTCATTCTCTTTCTTCCTCTTGTGGATGCACAGGCCTGTGAGCCCTGTACTTTCGAGAGGCTGATGCAGGAGGATGGCAAATGCTGCCTCCTAGAGAAAACTCATTGGCTTAGTGAGATCTTGTCTGAAAGAAAATTTTTCTTCTTTATAAATTTTGACATGTTTGTTCTAAGTATTCACTGATTAAATGTCAGCATATGACACATACCATTATTTTGATAACCTCATTTTGACATTCTCCTTTCTTTTAAAAAGTGTTTTGGGACTGGAAAATAGCACAGCAGATGAAGAACTTGACTAGCACTTACCTGTAATCCCAGAACTTGAACATCTGAGACAGGAAGATTGCTGTGAGTTCCAGGCCAGCCTGGGCCACATAGTGAGTTCAGGTCCAGCCTGGGCTGCAGAGCAACACCTTATCTCAAAAAAGAAAAAAAAAAAAAAGTGTTCAAATCCCAGGGGAACAAATAACATCTTTTTGTTGTATATTTAAATATTTACCATTCACAATTATTATAGCAAGACTTAAATTATGAATTCTCAATTCTTTTCAATTTTGTATGAACATCAAATAAATAGAGTTAAATACACTAGCTGTTATTATCTAATAAGAGGATGTTAAGTGGGATAAATTAACTCAGCTTAATAATTAAAAATATGTTCATATGTTTAATGTTATTTAAAAACTACTTAATTTTATTAACTTTCATAAAATTATATTTTACACACTTTTAACAGTTACGCTTTGTTTGTGCACGTGCACTTGAAGGTAATTCTTGATGGAGCGCTTCATTTCCTGTGTTAATTTTCTGCTAACTACCTATTCACGTAGGTGTGTGTGTACCTGCTCCACTAATCTCCTGTTGCTTTCAGTTGAAAGAGAGAAGGACATTTTCACAGAAGTCGAGGACATCATTTACCAAAGTTGCAAAGGTTTTGTCTCTGCCTGGCATTCTCCTTACGTATTTTCTTACTCAAACAGCAATAAAGAGAGCTACGTTTCTAATTTCGATGAGATAATTAGAGCCAACACAAGGTTTTCTCACCTGGCTCTTTCATACATGGTTTTCTCCACCTAACCCAGTTGAACTGGATAAGGGAAGACATTGTATTTCAGTATCTAAAACATATAGAAAAGAACATTTTTCTATGTACCCTGTTTTCTAGACTAAAAGTACCAAGACACTTAGAAACTTCAGAAGTAATACGTTGTGTGTCCCCGGGATCAATGAGTTAGGAAGAAAATAGATCAAAAGCACGTTCCTATTTTGGTATTTCCCCTCTCTGCCTAACGCACACGTTAAGTCTTGCAGGTCGTGAGTGTTTTAAATCAAATGGAGACATAGATGAGATTTTCGCAGGCATAAAAATAAATAATACTTAACTCTAGAACAATTATATCCGTCCATGAGAGTATGCTGAACCCAAAATAAGAAACTCCAAGGAGACTCGAGTCTCAGTGAATATTAATGTCCAGACATTGGGAGAGTGTGATGGAGCCAATAGGGCCTTGGGCGAGTTTCAAGGTCGACATCAGTCTGAGTCAAGGTGAAAATAACAAAGACAGAAAATTTTCTCTCCGTGAGATTTGCAGTCTATAATGTTCTTCAACCATCTCTCTGGGCTTCTTCGGGTACACTGATGTCACCTCAGCCTATTATTTAACTAAAGGCTCATAATTAGATGCCATGTATCAGATTAATACAGCAAATAAACAATGCTAGAAACTGCGGAAGCTATTTTAATATTTCCTAATTATAGTTTCTGTAGTTTTCTCTTACTATGACATTGATGCAGGTACACCTGTTAAAATACATCTTTACTTTTCAGAGTTTTCAAGGTCAACTGGCCATTTTTTACACTTCCCAGGTAAATTCCCTTATTCCAGCCTTTGAGTGCACTGTTCTCTTACTTTCTGTAATGCTCAATCCCAAATATAAGCTCAATGCAGTCCCTTGTATTCTTTAAGACCAGTTTAGTGACACCTTTCTAATAGGCCTCATGCAAATTATAAACCTTTCTTATCATTTGTTGCATCTAATGGTGCTGAATTGCATCCCCCCCCACCTCCTCCCATAACAGTCTAGATATTTACTTGGTTATATTTTTATGTCTCTTTAATACGATCTGGAAACCTTCAGGTAATCAATGACTCAATGACTTGAAATTTTATTTTGGACTTTGTGCAGAATAATGTTTAATATCTAGTTATAGAAAATAAATTAATGAAGAGACAATTAATGAATAATAATAATTAAAACCAGAACCTGACACCCCATCTCAAATTAGATCTTATACATTCTTTCTTCCTTTTGCTCTGTCATTCCTTTTTTTTCCACTTTTTTTTTTTGATTTCTCATAGTTTGCCAAACCTCTACAAACTTCAAATTCTCGCTCAGGCTCTAACATGGTTTATTTCCATTAGTACTGTTTGCTTGATCACATGATTGCTTCTGCCAAGAAACTCCTCGATTTCATTTTGCAGTCCACAATTGTGTGCTTACTTCAAAAAAATCCCCAAATCAGGATCCATTCTTCGGTCTACTCTAATTGATTTCATAATTGGTTGCTAAACATGAAATAATTTCAGAATTCGTTGCTAAATACGAACAGATCAAACATTGAGCTGTAATAGATTAATCATGACACCAAAGCAAGCATAAACAGAACACAAGGATGGTTTGGAAAAACCCGAGCCGCACACAAGTCAGACTCGAGAATGAGAGCATGAGAGCGGTAAGGCAAGGTTGAATGGCAGGACAGGAAGTCTAACGTGCGAACCCAAGCTGTTAGCCAGACCCTGCGCATTCTTAAGCCCTTCAGGAGAAAGGGAACACCACCCTCATAGTCCTTCCCTTTCCATTCTGGTCTGCTCTTAGCTACCTATGATAAAATGACTAAGACCAGGGGAAATTTTAAAATCATTTTCTATTTAAAACAGACCACAGACCAGGTTCTGAGAGAGGTCACCATGGGAATCTCTGCGCACCTTGCACCCTTGAAGTAAAATATATTTTCCAGGAGGGCGAGATGTAGCTCTGCAGTTAGCATGCTTGCCTAGCAAGTCCAAAGCTTTAAGTTTGACCCCTCAACACCATATAAAGCTGTACATGGAGCACTAAAG
Source organism: Ctenodactylus gundi (assembly GCA_004027205.1). NCBI lineage: Eukaryota > Metazoa > Chordata > Mammalia > Rodentia > Ctenodactylidae > Ctenodactylus > Ctenodactylus gundi. The sequence continues at coordinate 573,207 of PVKB01000772.1, forward strand.
CAAGAGGATAATTGAATTTCAGACCAGCTTGGGCTAAAGTGAGAATTCAGACCCAGCATGGACTACAGAGCAAGACCCTGTCTCAATCAACCAACCAATCAATAATTTACTCTAGAGGAAAGAAAAGACAGAACTTTATAGACTGAAGAAAATCATATTCTAAAGTATATACTTATATTTCTATTGAGTGGTGCATGTACTGCATCATTGAGAACATTTTTCTTGCCTTTTTTCCTCTCCATATTTTACTTTATCATGCAGAACTCAGTATAAAATAATTGGTTTAATCATAATACTTCCTGAATGACACACTTTGGTAGCTTGTTTAAATGAGGTAGCAACATACTACTTGATAACTGTTGCTAAAATGCCGAGAATACATACAACCTATTTCCAAGTGCTTTAGAAATATTATGTCACTAAATGCTTAATGCAGTATAAAAGGAAAATAATATTATTAACCACAATTTTATTAGAAAGGAGACCCATGTAGGGGGCATAGCTCAGTGGTAGAGTACTTGTCTTATATGTACAATCTCTACCACTTTAGATTTGACAGAAAGAGAATTCAAGGGATAAAGATTAATGAACTTCTTGGAAAGGTGTAACTAGTCTTAAGATGAGGATTTAACTCCGAATATAAGTCTTCTGTGTATAGTTTCTAACCTCCTATGCTGTTTTAGAAAGATGATATTTTAACTGGTCTTTTTGTTTCATAACTAAGATGTTATTAGTAATTGTCATGCGTGCCTGCCTTTGGCATTTCCCTTACCTCCCCCAAGGAGTAGCCACAGGTTCAAAATCTGATTTGTTATTAATTTCTTATTTAAAAACATAGTCAACTGGACAAGATGACATATATCTATAATCTCAGGTGACAATACTTGAGAGAAAAATCATAATTTTATGGTCATCCTGGGCAACTCAGGCAGATCTTGCAATAAAATAAAAAATAAAGTGGGCTGGAGATATATGGTTCAATGTGAAAATTGAAAATCCTAAATTTCAATCCCCAGAAAAATTGAAATGTATTCATATGTTGGTTTTAAATGTCTGCAGTCCAGAACTATTAAACCACTTTGTTTATATTCTGTTGATATGGCAGCTCAGCAAACTGAAAGAGCTCATGTAATAATGAGCATCTGGCGGTCATATTTCTGTCTTTATATCGACTCACTCACCTGTCCACTTTATTTGTCAAATGTTACTATCCCGACTATTCCACCAGTACCTTTATAATGTTGCAAATACGATGAGTCATATTCTTTTATCAGCTTTACAGATTTTAAATTATAGCCTATTAATAGTTTTTCTAGAATCATTTCTTACCGAAATCTAAGTGAGCATCAGGCTTCACAGACTGCATTACCCCATTATGTCCACACCCATTTTCTACTGTGATCACAAACCCGGGCCATTTAATCATCTGGAAATGTGTCCTTCATATGGTCAATTAAAAAAAAAATAGTTTCAGTAACTTGAACAGAGTGTGGCATAATAACCTGTCCTTTGATAATTACAGCATTTACAAATAAAGCAGTAGTTCTTGTCATTTGGAGGAGCTGAGGTTGATTACGTAATAGATTTACTCTAAAAAAGGAAGGGAGATAAAAGAAGGTCTACTTACGATGACTGACTATATGAAGCCAAACTTCTTTCTCTAATCCCATCCTCCCTTTCATTCTTCAGTCAGCCAATGCCGATGTGTTGCTGAGAACCAACGTAAGGATGAGAACATCGTGTCTAGGTGCTTAGATGCTCAATGCAGGAATGAGACTAAAGCGAACAGCTTCAAGTTCCTGTGCTTGCTAACTTAGAGGCCCAGGCTAAGTTATTAACTGCTTTCCTGCGTAACTACTTCTAAAGTAAAATGAAGATGATAATAAATACCACTAGCTACTTTGTGTGATAATCAACACAAATTTACACATTAGCAAGTGTCTAGCATGTAGGACAATGCTGGGACACGGCAAGCCCAAATGCTACCCAATGCAATGAAAAGCAGAGGAACCGCAGCAGTGAGCATTGGTTCCTGGAAGTGGAACCAATACCAAAAAGGAGGAGCACCAAACAGTTAGTTGGTCTGCCTGGAAAGGGGAACGAGTCACAAGCAGCTTCTATCTTGCACAAGAGTACCAATCAGCTATTTGGTTTTGTTAGTATTTTTTTTTCCAGTAAAGTTTAGTAAGTGCGGACTTTCACAAGTTTCAAAGCAGTCTGAGTTTCAAGCCACAACTTTACTCTGAAATGTGGAACACTGGGATGTTTCATAGTAATGTATGGGCTCAGTCTTCTCCCTCAACACATGTCAGGATTCAGATTCATTATCAGAAGTACAGCTTCTTTGTGAAGGCCTTTTTCAAGGTTTCTTTTTCACAACTACTGATTTGGCTTAAATCTTATTCGCCGACGGTATACTGGCTAGCTTATTAACACATGGATCTATACTCACCACCTCTCTGTCTTCATGAACTAAATCCTTCTGCAAGCATATTCTTCTCATATTGACCTCATCAAGGGCATTGATAGGTTCTCGTAGTTACTTGATAATGTTGGCCATTCACCCTTGAAAACTCTTCTTCTGTATGTTACTTTGTTGTGAATTCTGTTCCATCTGAACACTAAAGTGTCTTTCTAACCATACTTTAAATATTGCTATTGTCAGCATGCTATTTAAGTTTAATTTAAAGAAAAATTTATATTCTGTCTTTGGGTTATTTAAAACCCCTAAGTTTAGGACTTCACATCTACTTTTGTATCCTCAACAAGAATCCAGGTGCTTCATGGGTGTATTTATGGACCACAAAATTGGTAAGTAAAACTGGTTTGAAACTAAACTCATAGTCTCCACATAGACTTGAATTTTATTATGACATTCTACTTTACTAAATAGATACCTTTTACCTAATATTTATTAACTGTATAAACATAAAGAATTCAGATTTTACAAAGTGAAATTGTTGTAAAAGAAGAAGAAAAAGACAGTGCTAGGCAACTAACAACAAAAGTTGTGGAAATAGGAAAACTACATAATAGTATTACTAATGATAATGTGGATAGTCACTGAAGCTAGTCATCTATGTGGTTAGGTTGAGTCAATTTATCAGAAACTAGGAAAAATAGTGCCTTTATTTATTTTTTTCCCTGGAGTCAATTGTGAAGTTTCCATAGTTCTGGGTTAGGTTGTTGGAAGATATGCCTCGAACTCAGATATTAAGTTAGTGTCTTCTTGGTTTTTACTTCTGTCACTTTAATTATGTTAGTGAAAACCAAAATGTTAAATCTAATAAGCAGTTAATCCCACTTATTACTAAGCAAATGGAGAAAAGGTAGCACTTGAAGTATACATATAAAAAGAAAAAGAAAACCATGTATTTCTGTCCTTTTTCCCCATTAATACACACGCACACACACACACACACACACACACACACACACACGCGCGCGCACGCGCACACACACACACACACACACACACACACACACACACACACATATAGTACATCATGGTTGTATTGAGTCTGAGTATTTTGTGCACACATATGTCACATCACCTTTGCAATCCCTTCCCTTCTCCACTTCTGACCCACCTGCACCGGCCCCTCCCCTGACCTCCCACTCTCACACCCATTTGGTCCCATAAATACTTGTGTTCTTGTTTTCCCATATCAAGAAAGCACTTGGTATTTATCCTTCTGTGATTGACTGTCTTCACTAGGCAGCAAGGCTTCAAGTTGCATCCATTTACCTACAAAAGCCTCAAATATTTCTTCTTTATGAAAGAGTTTTATGTGTATTAAATGAATTTGAAAAGAAAGGAAAATAGAGCAGGGTACCTTTGGCTAGTTTTGCCAAGCTTACATGAAAATAATATAAAAGAATGACTTTAAATGTGGTCATAAATGTTATTATGAAAAAGGTGACAGTTTATGCAAGTTTCAAATATACAAGAAAGTTATTTTTATACTTGACTAAAAAGAAATAAACTGTCAGAACATCTATATAATAAAACAAAATTTCAACAACTGATACCAACTCACTTGTTGTGGTTTGCATCTGGAGTGCCCTCCAAAGCCTCACGTACGCAGGTTACTTTGTAGTGTTGGAGGTCGGCTCTGGCTGGAAGGGGCAGATGCTTAGGGCTTGACGTGGAGGATACATCTTCCCTCTCTAAGCTGTGGATTTTTAAGTACTGAGCACAGCGATAAAAATGTAACTAAGATACCTGAACTATTCTTTAGGTAACTGAAAATACACTTACATATGTGTCACTGTTTTACCTGCCATAAGCATTTTCAAAATAATTTTGAGTAATTCAAATTATAAATTATTGAATGACAAATAACAGAAACCTGGGTAATTTTAGGAATTTAAATATTTGATTGTTAAAGTTTCTGACTGAGTCTACCAGGCTTACGCAAAGCTGGTAATCTTCTAAACATGTCTGGGTTAACTGATGTGCACATGCAAAAATATTAATTGGACCAGTAGTGACGTCAGCTTTCCTATTGGGAGACACAAGACACAAAACCCACAATGTACAGGGGAAAAGGGTTAATTTAGGTAATGACTTAAGGGGGTTATGTTCATAGTTTGATGGTTCTAAGGCAGAAGCGTCATGTAGAACATGTGTCGAAGCAAACGCGCTTAGTTCTTGGAAACCGTGAGGCGGAGCAGAGGGACAATGAGGAGAAAAGGGAAAGGAACCAGGCGTGTTAGCCAAGGGCACACTGCTATGCGCCACTTAGTAACACCCAGAACCTTGCTACACCAACGCACTGGGGGCTGCCAAGCTAATTAGTTGACGTGATTGAGCTTAATCAGCACACTTTTCTTTTCTTTTCTTTTCTTTTTGATCAAGGGTTTGAATATTTCTTAGATATCTAAATTGAAATTGTTATCAAAAATGTTTTTGTAAATGCCTTGAAGACTTAAATACAAAACCTATAACTCTAAAGCTCCTGGAAAAGATCAGGAAAAAAAGTCATAACATTAGTCACAGCAAGGATTTCTTGCACACAAAAACAAAAGCCCAGACCACATGGTAAAAATGCACAAATAAGATTGCATAAAACTAATAAGGTCATGCATCGTAAGGAAAACAGCAGAGAGACTTGACATTCTACAAAGTAGCTGAAAATGTTTGCAAGCCATATATTTAAAAATGTGAATATTTTTGCCTGTAAGAAATCCCTATAATTCAATAAGAAAATAAGTTAAGAAAGAAAAAAATGAAGACTTATACCAGAATATTTTCATAAATGTTGAAATGGTCAGCTGACTTTTTAAAAAAAGCTCAACATGACTGATTATGAGGAAAGGGGAATTAAAACCTAAAAAATATTATCTCTGGATATTTGTTAGATGTTTGCTGAAAGCTAAACAACATTAGCAAGGATGTACACTGATTTGGGAGATAGTAAGGATATTGCACTACAGAAAGCAACATAGATGCTCTTCAATAAAGAGAAAATACAAAAGATCCCACAATTCCACTTCTGTTGATTTATTCAAAACAATTGAAAACATGCTGCCCTGTCATTTCTTGATCATGCTAAGCTTTCTTTTTCCTTGAAGACATTTTTCAGTAGCTTGATAACAAAGGAAGCACAAGAGCAGTCAATTTTTCCGAATTTGAAAATTTAATGGTGTCTCTAGTCTAATATTATATTGGACATTTATTGTGCTATTTAAGTTAAGTAAATGCATGTCTTCAAGATTTTTAAGGCATTATTACAGTGGCTTTCAGATTATACTTGCTGTTGGTGAGAATCGTTTTGAATTCACGCACCATTTTCATATGCATATCCTACAGCAAACATCTAGCAAGTCTTATAAACTTCTTCCACCTACCCTGGTAAGTATATACTAAAACAATAGCCAAGGACTTCTCTTTAATCAATTACCAATTTTCTGAGAAGATGGTGGCTATTTTATAATTCTCTCTTGTCATTTTGGAAAATAGTCATGAATTATTTTGTGAATCATTCTTAATTTTTCCTCATTTCTCTTTCTGATGCTATTGAGATCGTTGAGAATTCCACCGTGCAGATGGAGGTGAGTGGAACTTTCTTCCGAGATATTTATACTTCTGCCTAATTGGCAGAGCTAAATCAGGTATCAATCTCCTATTCCATGTCCCGTTTTCCAAAACCGTCTTGATGCAGCATGCTCTCTTTTTTTCACCATTTTTCAGTTCAAAAAGAACTCATACTCCTTTTGCTTCCCCTGTGCATGAGTCATCGCTGAAGTTTCAGCCAATTTTAAATGCGTATATTCATGACACTTTCTATCAAACAGAAATCTATTTACAAGGGTGGTCTCCTGGGGATAAGGGCATCATTGAAGTATGTGATCTGCATATACAAATCTACTCAAATGAAGCTAATCAATCTGTATTAACACCAATAACACTAATAAGAAGTGCAAAAATAAATATATCCTCTTAAAAGAAGAAATGCTGGGTTTGGTGTTCCACATATTTTTTCATATTAGAGGTTTCAGTTTGAGAGCTTACACTCGTCTTTATTTACCATGCTACGAACCATTTGTATTAGACAAAATATTATGCTTTGTTTAATTTAAAGACTAATTTTTTACTACTTCATTAAATTACATTTAGCATAAAGTTAAATGGTAAAGTCATTCATTCTTTGACATCTTTAATGCTATATTATACTTCCCTATAATTCATCTTACCTAAAACATGTGTCATTAAAGTGAAGAAATTATTAATTCAGTTAGCTTTAGGAAACTGAACATTTTATATAAATAACAAGGCTATCAAAATAATATTGATGTGAGCAAGACTGTTTTTATAAAATCTTTTTGTCAAAATCAAGAGCCGCACATCTGATTACATAGGTAAAGAATATTTGGGGAGGTAACATAAGTTCTCAAAACTGATCCAGCTGTGTAGTTGCATATATCCTACAATAAAAACCTAGAGAGTTCCAGAGACACAGGTGCACAGTTTTTTTTTTCTCTATGATTTATAATTCTTAAATTCAAGAAGTCTTAGATGTGTAGTACATTTTTTCATCCTATTAAGAACACTTTTATTTTATCTTCATATCTATCAGTTTCCAATAACTGAAGTAGAAAATTTTTATGAAATTAATTAAAATCAATATTACTGATTAATTAATCATTCTGCATGATGGGTTCCTGGTAAAGCTGATGTCTTAATACAACTTCAGAGAAGTAAAAGTACAATTCTTTTGGGGTAAAATGTCACATTTTAATATTATGATTCTATTTAAGTCGATGTTTAAAGAATGTACAAAAGTGAAAACATGATAAATGTTTTAAAGTTTTCTTATTTCAATGAGAAGGTCCAACACTGTGAAGGAATAACATGTGTTGGAGGGCAAAGGATCATTTCTAGTAGAAGAATTATTCTGGTGTGTTCCATATTAAAACTTACTATACATTACTTATTACTTTGAAAACACATTTTAAAATTAGTTATTTTTAACACAATATAAAATAAATTTGTTAATAAAACAAGTTAATCTCCACATACAGAGATCACGAGAATCAGGAAAGCCAACTTAGTTGACCATTGACATGTCATAATCATCAGTGACTAGACTCAGCATCAGACTCCATTGTCACTTAACAAGTTCCAAGGACTCAAAACAGAGTTGAGGTGCCTTGACATCCTTACTCATTGGTCAGGTTTCGAGTTCTCTGGCTTCACACATAGTAGAAATGATTTTTAGGATACAATGGGAAGAGGTGTAAGGGATTTCTTCAGCAGAATTTTTAGAATACACAAAGAAATGGGATTTAGGTTCATAAGAGGCAGAGGCAGGTGCCTTGCGGGTACATTTAAGCTTCGTCCCTTAGAAGATTTTCTAAAATGTGTGATCTACTCTGATGTGCTTATCTATTTTGTGAGATGTATTAAAATTAAAAAATCACATTTTTGAAGTTGAGATATGCAGTCTCCTTAGTTTTAAACATCTTGAAAATAAGCACTAGTTATCAATTCTACTTCAATATTATTGAACTTCTCTACTTCTTACAATAACTAATTTGGGCATAATATTTTAAACAATTACAGAAAGATTAAAAATTCACTTGAATATAATAAAACACAAATTTTGTGGAGATACCTTAATTTTGCAGGTGAATATATCAATAAAACGATTAGACATTGCTCAAACTTTATAAAGCAATGCTTTTCTAAGTTGTTGCTCTTGAAATATTATATTCTAAATATTATTATTCTGAATATGATTACTTAGAGAATGAAGCCCAAATGATCGTCCCATCTTCTGCTTCATGCATAATTTAAAAAAAATTTATCTTGATATTTATTATAAAGACCAAGTCTAAGTTGGAAACCACGGTACCAATATTTTTAGTAATACAATCTATTATTTTTAGAGTATAAAACGTTATTGAATAATAATACAAAGATATGAGGGTGTACTTAAATATAGCCATAAATAAGATTTAACATGATTCAAAAACTTTTTTGCTACAAAATATATTTCATTGAAGCATAACAAAGAGAAATGCCTTTCACATATTCACAGTTTATTTAAAAAATACTATAAGGCTGGGGGCATACCTCAGCAGTTAGAGTACTTGCCTTGTAAACGCAATGCCCTGGGCTTGATTGCCCAGCGCCACACAAGACATACAACTGCCATGTGTTGGAGGCCATTCTGGGCTACATAGTGAGCTCAGGACCAGTCTTAAATACAGAGTAAGATCATAAAAAAATAATGTAATGAAAGTAAATAGTATAAATAAAGTCAATTAATTGAAAATGAAGATACTAGCAGCCACCTTAATTCACAGGCTCAGGTTTCCTGCACAGTACAGATAGTGATGTTGTCCATATTTGCCCATCTGGTCAGGTTCATTTTTGTGCCACTTATCAAATTAAAGAACATAATTTAATATTGGTAAAAGAAAGAAGGTCTATGCAAAGATAGAGGGGCCTTCCTTGCCCCAAATCATCTCCCTGTGTGCAGGTATACATGGGTCTTTCACGGTAAGGAATGGATGATTGGAAGGAGGAATACAGAAGATACTACACACCCCCCACCTCCCCGTATCACGTTTCAGCTCTCGTTAGCCTGATTTCTCCCTTTCCTGTGGAAAAGAAACTGCGCTCTGACCTTCTGGGCCCAGCTTACTCTGCCAGCTAGCTGAGGTGCTGGAAGGAGGACCTTTAGAAAAGTCATATATGTCCGAAAGAAAAGTTCAATTTTTCCATGGCAGTTACAAAAGAAGGCCATTTATTTTGGTTAAAAGGATTTAAAAAAAGATTCAAAGGTATCTCTAAGGAGGTGGAGGGGCCTCATCACTCAAATCACCATCTCCTTACACACAGATATGTCTGAGTCCTTTACAGCGAGGAGGGGGGGAATAAAAGAATAACAGACATACTCAGGCTTGTTTCGTCTCTTTTTGGGCCCTGAACTCTTCCTACCTTGACAGGAAATGAAACTGATATGCAGCCTCCTGGCGCCAGCATCTGCTGTTCTATCCATTCAGGGGCCGAGTAGAGATGGGTTTGGGGTTTAACCCTGAGGCCTGTGGAAGTGGGGAGAAGTTTCTTCAATAAAAACAGATAAATCTAACTATTAAAGTTTTGTTTTGGAGATTTAGGCAACAGAAATGTATGAGTCCAAGTCTAGTCTACAGAGTGAGATACTGTCACAAATAACAAACAAGCAAACAAGAACAAAACAAAACAAAACAAAAACCTCTGCAGGCATAAGTGTGCATCACTTGAAAGATTTGATACCAATATTCCCCCAAGCATGGGCTCTTCTTTTCTGCTTGGGTATAAAATGCTTGTAGTTGGGGCTGGAGAAATGGCTCAAAGGTTAAAGCGCTTGCCCAGCAAGCTCTAAGGCAAGTTTTAAGTACCCTGGTTTGATTCCCCAGCACCACATAAGCTAGGCTTGGTAGAGCAAGCCTGTAATACTGTCCCTTAGATGCTGAGACAGGAGGATTGCTGTGAGTCCAAGGCCAGCTTGGGCACCATAGTGAGTTGAGGACCAGCCTGGGCTACAGAGTGAGAACCAAGAGATGCTTCCACAAGTCTGCCTGTGGATATTAATTTAGCCACCAATCCAGATTACTGCTTAACCACTTATTGTGCAGGCTGCAACTATATATTAAATGATAAATGTTAAATATGTATGCTATATATGGGATTCATTAGATTGGCTTCCAGAGTCAGAGTGGCAATCCCAAATGGTTGTCTGTATGTGCAAAAGTTGAAGAATTCAGTGACCACTCAGATGCAAAAGTTGAAGGACACCAGCCCGGGACTGGGGGCTGAGATCCACGGTAGGATGGCCAGCCCAGGTCTGCGCTGCAAAGCAGAGTCCACCAGCGACCTTGAAGACCTGGGGCTGGACAAAAGTGCCGTGGAGACCAGTATGCCGAAACAATAAGACGAGAGAGTGTCTGTGCCGGAGACAGCAGTGAAGGCCAGACCGCACAGAAGACAAGCTGTGGAGCCTACTTCTCCTTCCCTTTTAATGAATTCCATTTACCAGTCTGTTGACTGGGGCCCCTCAGGTCTAGGTGACTCTTCTCACCTCAGTGACTAATATCTTTGATCTCTGCTGACTTACATGTGGATCACTCCCACCACCCACAGATGAGCTCTATGGATCAGCTTCGCGTTTCCTAACCTATGAGAGTTGACACAACACCTTAAATAGTCACATTACATGTAAGTTTACTTTCCAAATATCATTTTGGTAATTTTTATGTAATTAAAATATTGGCTTAAAGTACATGATAAATATCTATATGTTTCATATTTAAGCAATTGCTATGACTTTAATGCCATAAGATAGCATAACTCCCTAATCCTACCACACGTACCATCACAACTACTTAAACCCAGAGTTAGATAAGGTTTCATATCCAGGTAGATTTCCTAGGCAATAAGAGTAAAAAAAGTAAGGATTCTGTGGGGATGGAGGGTAATGTGGAGAAGGGAAGCCATTGTTAAGATACTTCAAAATCGTGGGCAAATGACTCTTGATACTTTCAGTAAGTTATAAGGATCGTGATGACTCTAGCTTAGAATTTTTTGCTCCTAATTAAATAGAATTGCTACTCAGTGTTGGCAGATGCCTCGTAGCAGTGGTAAGTGCCTTCCATTTCCAGGCTGCCCTAACCTAAGGTACCAGGGTATTGCTCCATTTAATTCAGTTGCCTAAGCAACTGAATCAGAAAACTGATAGGCAAATTCAGTTCTACTAATCAAGGACTTGATCTCATATTGCACCAATGAATTATACTGGCTGGAGAAAAAGGTGAAATGGAATGTGAGGCAGAATATATATATATATATATATATATATATATATATATATATATATACCCCATATATATATATAACCCCATTAGGGGCCTCCTGATAAAAGTCACGGATGTTCTATAGTATGTTAAGTTTTAGCAAACATGTTACCTGTTTTATCACCTTCTGGCGTAGCAAAATATTTGTAACATACATATTAGTTTTCCCCAGGCTGTACTCCATATGCTGTTTTCAGATTAATATTTATTAGTAGTATTCTGAACTACTGAGAGGCCTTATTCACATTAACTTTAAAATAAGATAAATATTTGGGCTGGAGGAGTCATACAGTGGTTAGAGCATTCACCTAACAAGAGCAAGGCCCTAAGTTCATTTCCTCAAGCACCACATAAATGGAAGTGGTGGTATACGTTTTTAGTCCTGGCATCTGGGCGACTGAGTCAGGAGGATTGCTGTGTGTTTGAGTCTCGCCTGGGCTGCACAGTGAATTGAGTACCAGCTGTGGACTGCAGAGTGAGTCCCTGTCTCAAGACAAACAATAAACAAATGACAAAAGTTGTACTTCTGAGCTTAACGTTCAACTTACGTGAAAAGTCTCCCTTTTCTACCTTCTCAGCCTATTTGTGAACCTTCTTAGTTACCTTTCTTCCTCCCCTTTCCTACATATTTTGCAAGAATTGACTCAGTTACCATGTTTTCCACAAACTGGCTTAATGCGAATAAGGAAACTTAAAAGAACTGACATAAATTCACTTGAACAAACAATTTAATTTCACATCTTGTTGATGATGAGTGACCTTTCTGCCACTCTAATAAATACAGTAAAAAGAAAAACACAGAAAACACTGTTTCTACCACTGTTTCCTTATTTTCCTTTTCTGACAGGCTGAACTGCACGGACTCCACAGGTATTTACAACTTAAATCATGATTTTTCTCCTCTGTCATTGTTTTTAAGTAATTTCATTAAATTTATTGCTGTTATTTTAATGAATACATTAATTTTATATGTAATGTGCAAACCAAAGGAGCTTTCTAATATCTTTGATCAAGAATCATAATAGTTTCAATGAGACAGTGAAATTTCCATATCCATTCTGGCAAGCTAACATTTAACGTAGGCTGTTGAGACTTCTCTCATCATGTAATTCTGTTTGTAAGAATAAGATCGTAAGCCTTAGCTTTTCCTTTTGTTTAAAGACTTCTGACTATTAAATCCGCTGTTTGGATCTTACAGGTAACATTGCATTGGATCAAAGAACACTGTATAAATAATTATGAGATATACTGGTCCTCATGTACAGCATACCTTGCAGGAGATAACTGGCTGATAGAGGTATATAAAAGCCCTTTTAAGATGCATTTGATGCATTAATTTGAAAGTCAGTATCTTGTGAGAACTGGGGGCAACTCATGCCAAGGTGATAAAATGGCTTGGTACATTGATACCAGTGGATCAAATATATATAGATCCAGGAGGCAAGAGAAGCACAGCAACCTTGTTTGCCAACAGTATTAGTTTTTCATGAATGTATAGTTCCTATTCCCATAAATAAAGTCACTACTAAGCCCAGGATTTAGTAAAAAAATAATAATAAAAATAAAAAAGTAAAAAAAAAACATTTTTTAATCAAGAGACACTAATGGATTCTAATTAATTTAAATAATGTCTATCTCTTGACAACTTTATATTTCTTTTGTTAAGAAAAAAGCAAATAGGAGTCACCATGTCTTAGTTATAGTGATCAACATTCTCCATAGGGACAAGTGAGGGTGCTGTTGAGCAACATGCCGGGAATAATGTATGTGGTAGCGAAGGGAGCCACCAGTGGGAGTGCTACTACTGCCTTAGACAATTTGGCTGTGAGTGGACAAATAGAGCTTAATCTTACAGGGTATTGTGGTAGTAGTATTAGACATGGCTACATCTGATTGGTGTCAGTAAAAATGGAACAAAGACAAAGAGTTTGAGAAACAGGCAAAGTTTCTAAGTAGGAAATAAATGGGAAGAAAATGAAAATAATAGAGAATACTGCGCTGATAAAGATCAAGCTAGTCTGTTAAGAAAGCAAAAGTCAACTTTTATCAGGCAGGCTGTTAGGGTGGGCTAAAGACTCGTAATTTTCTCCTGAAATTTGAAGACTGTGCTATCCTCAAGGACTTTCCTTCCTTGTATAAGACACCACTCAATGGTCAGCTTGCCATTGGGCATCATGGCTTTATCCTGGTTTTAACACATTTCTGGTCTTCGTGGCAGACCTCCTAAGAGTAAAGGGATTGGGAAGGTCACATTCTGTACAGGGCTTCAAGAAGGGGAAGGTATGGAAAGCAATTCTACTCTTTCAGTGTATGCCAGATTACATAACAAGGCCTGGCCCAGGACCTTACCCACCCTTTGTTCTTGTGGTGATCCCTGGACATCTTGACAGTTCTGAGGATGCATGCTTGGATCTGAGTCACACAATCAGATAGGTTATTTAATTTTACTAACTCTAGCATCAATAGTTAACTTACAGTGAAAGGAATTTAGAATGAAGAAGCAGACGGTATAGTAATAGGACAGTATATGGACAGTGAATAATGTAGGAGTATAAGAGCAATCTCTCTCTCTCTTTCTTTCTTTCTTTCTTTCTTTCTTTCTTTCTTTCTTTCTTTCTTTCTTTCTTTCTTTGAGACACGGTCTTTCTCTGTAGTCCAGGCAGGTCTCAAACTCACTATATATCTCAGACTAGACTTGGATTCATAACAATCCTCCTGCTTCAGCCTCCCAAGTGCTGGGATTACAAGTATGTATTACCAACCCCAGATAATGTGATGGTGGGGAATTGAACTCAGGACCTGTGTTTTCTAGGCAAGCACTTTAACTGCTGTGTCATTCCTTCACCCCCCAAAGCAATCTTTTTAAAAGGGCAAGGAGTTTAAGGAGGTATATGGACTAATAAGATGAATGCACCATAAATATTTTTACGACAGGAGTAATAATGTTGAGATAATTCCATGTAATATATTAAAAATATTCAATCAATAATGATAGAAAAATTCAACAACAGAAACTGTTCAACTCACAATAGTAGGAAAGATGTGTGCTTTTTCTTCAGCTGAAAACAACTGTGGAAGACTCTCCCGGTCCAGGATTTTCAGTTGTCCCCAACTGTGGTCTCTTAATGCATGGTGGCCAGGAGCATTCTTTGTGTTAAATCACTGTTATGAAGAAAAACTGTGACAGACTGATTTCTGAATAAAAATGTTTTCCAGTAAATGTTTATACTTGGCATATATTAATTTTTAAGTTAATGTTCTCTCTCACAAGCGTGTAAAAACTTACATTCACATGTACCTGCATGCAAATACAGTTAAAAGAGTTCACATATTCAGGGGTAGGGCCCAAATAAAATAGTACACACATTCAAAATTATTATCCAAAAATCAGTGAGTAATAAAGTCTTCCCTTAGCTATAACCTCATGTTCCCAGCTACGTGGAAGGACTTGGCCACCCAATCATTTCTCCTACTGCACCTCTAAGTTTGCACTCAGCCGGGCTCTCAATTTTTTCCTTACATTATAGCCAATTGATATTTGTTTATAAAAGATTACTTCCATGCTTAATTCTTATGGAATTCGTTCTCTGAATTTTCTACTGAATTAAGTACACATATTAGGCGAATATGTATGTACACAATTTTGTGGTTGCTCTAGTAGTTTAAGTTTACAATAATTACAGAGATGCTTGCCGTGTTAGTGCAATGTAAGCTTCTTGAGGTCAGAGACAAATTAGAGAACTAAGAAAAGTAATATGAATGTTGTCTTTTGAATTAACCTACATTAATATTTTTGTGAGAAGAGAATTAATAATTTAACATTAACTTCATAAAAAATACAAGAACTTAACTTGATACTTCTCAAAGAGCACACATTGCACAGTTACTTATTGAATACATAAAAAATGAAGAAGGTTTAATAATTTAAGTAAGGAAAGACTGAAAATAAAAAAAGAACATTCCCAATTTTGAGCATACTATCAAAAGACGATATAATTCATTTAATCTTTATTTCAGGCTATTGGGCCATATTGATATATATCTGAGAAAAATTAGTGTCAGAAAATTACATAATTTTGCAATACTTTCTATTGTTAAGGACTTAGAGTTCTCTGTCATTATCTTTCAATTCTAATTATTTTTGATAGGTAAATATGTTTATGACTGTTTTTAAAAGACACCCAAAAGCAAAACAAATAGCTCCCCAGAAATAACAAATGAGATTATGTCAAGTTAAAAAGCTTCTGCACGGCAAAGAAAAATATCAACAATGTAGAAAGAGAATTGACAGACTGGAAAAAGATATTCACCACCAATACCTCAAACAGGAGTCTCATAACTAGAATGTACAGGGAACTGAAGGAAAGTAGGCACCTCAAAGTCAAAGATCCAATTGAAAAATGGGCAAAAGAAATGAATAGACAGTTCTCAATTGAAGAGTCTCAAATGGCCAATAAATACATGAAAAGATGTTCAACATCTGTAGCCATTAGATAAATGCAAATCAAAACACGCTAAGATATCATTTAACTCCAGAGAGAATGGAGTATATCAAGAACATAAACAGCAATCAATGCTGCGAGGCTGTGGGGAAAAAGGAACTCTCCTCCACTGCTGGTGGGAATGTAAACTGGCACAACCACTACAGAAAGCAGTAGAGAAGTTTCACAAAAGGCTAGAAATAAACATCCCCTTCAATCCAGCAGTAGCTCTTCTGTGGACTTTTCCAAAAGAGTTAAAAACAGCATATAACACAGATACATGTATGCTCATGTCTACACCAAAATACCCTTTGACAGAACAATGAATACATAAACTGTGATATTTAGATACACACAAGAGAGGGGAAGGATTTGTAACTTTGCCAAGATAGGTATAAGCAGAAAATACTCAAGATCAATGTAAACATTACATATTGCATATATATATATATATATATATATATATATGTATGTATATATACATACATATATACATACATACATATATATATATATATATATATATATATATATATATATATCCATAAAATGGGGAAGAAGGCTAGTGAGTTTTGGAACTATATAGAGTAAGATATGAAAGCGGCATGAATTTGGTCACGAGGGTGGAAATGAAATAATGAAATAACTCTAAAACATATGTTTCAAGGAAGGAGAAATAAAAAAAAAAACTCCTTTTGGTATTTATCTAGCAGAAGAAATAAAAGCACAACCAAATTAATGACATTAATGCATTTGCAGCCTGGAAATATTAAATAATGATACTTTAATTCAGAGAATTACAAGAGTGTAGGTTACAGTTAGGTGAAAAATACAACATTAGTTATGGCATAAAAAAGCTGAGGTCCTTTCAAGACCTCTAAATGGAAATTCAGAACAAAAAGAATGAGGAGGTATGAATACAAAAGTTTATTATATGTTTGAGGCAAAAGCTTAAAAATGGGTTATGAAAGTTTAATTGAGCATTGAATTCATAAAACATCTTCTTGGTTTCAAATCAATGAAAGGCAATGCTGTGCAATGAAAGTAGCTTAGAACCAGGGGTCGGACTGTGGGCTCTTTTGTTTGAAATAATAATAGATCATACACGTGCAACGATCTGTATATACATCTATGACTCATAAAATGAGAGAGGATTGAGCATCTGTATTTTCTAAACTAAAGAAAGAAGAAAAGGCTTTTTTCTATGTATGATTTATTGGCATTTTCTAGCCTCATGCTTCATCTGATCTGGATCAAAACCCTTATCATGATGGTGTTGTGACACGGAAAAGCCAACTCTTCAAAGAAGGAAAATATGCTGGCCACAAAATAAATGATGAAAACCTGCATCTTTCTCTTTGCCTTTGGCTTCCTCATAGCCCAATTTTTAAAACAAATCAAACACAGAAGTGGAACATTTTGCTTTTCTATTGGAAAAGATTACCTTGTTAAAGTTCACTTCAGCCTTGTGGTTCACCTTAGCATTACAGGAGCAAGACTATTTATACATTTCCATTCATTCACACAACATATGACTTTTCTAAACACAATCTATACATAGGAAGAGGATAAAATGAGGCAATTCTTGAAAGGTGTACAGCCCCCTGGCAGTTTTTCAAAAAGAGTGGAAAAAGAAGCATTTCTTTCTTCACAAAATATAACTCTTCAAAAGTAAAGACTTAAAAATAAAAGAGATGAGATTTTTTTTCCCTGAAAGTAACAACAGTTGCCCGTCTACCATGTAATATCCTGAAATTATACTTCTCAACGGATTGATTCTTGATTGCCAAGAGAAATCCTATTGTGATCAACGAAACAACCTAGTAGGGACGTGGGCTGATGGGTACACTCATGAGCACTTCCAGGCAGCCTTCTTTGCTGCTGCTGCTGAGTCCTATTTGTATGATATGAATTGTAAAATCAACAATAGACTCTTCTGATTACATTTTTGGCTGCTTGAATTTTTGGTGTACCATTGTTGTGTCTATACTTATATGGTTAAATTTGTTTTCTGAATACACAAATTTATATTTATTGTTGAAGAAACAAAGATGTTGGTTGTTTCAAGCAGACATGAGTATAGCATTTATTAGCTTGAAAGCCTTGGGTTTTTATTAACTTTTGCAAGCCCATATTTCGCAACTACTATAGAAGTAATCCTAAATTACACACT